>NSDO01000183.1:22524-65348 GCA_002286825.1 Lagenidium giganteum | reverse complement strand
ACGACGAAATTGATTGAAGTAATCGGTTTTATGGATACGGACGTGTTTGTTGACATTGGGGCTGGCATTGGAAACGTGGTTGCACAGGTTGCCCTCGAGACGGTTGCCAGGGCTTCCATCGGCATCGAGAAGCGCGCAGATCTTGTTCAGCACGGACTGTCATCAATAAAGCGCTTTCGAGACAACCACGTGCGGCTTTACCAAGCGCGGCTGATCCAAGCTGACGTATCGGACGTTGACTTTAGCCGTCCCCAGACTTGCACGATACGAGCGTGCTTTTCTGCCACAACACGCTGTTTAGTCCACAAAGCCAGCTAGCCGTTGAACGCGTCTGTTGTCGATTACGCGGCTTGCGCATCTTGATTCTTCAGCAACCATTCTGCCATCGCCATCGCTCAAGCTGCCAGCGAGAATTCTGCTTGCTCTTTCATCCACGGCCAACTCCCCTCGTCCTATCTGTAACATTTACCACGTCGCCGTGGCAGTTTATCTTGTATGACCGCCGCCGCTGACATAATTCACCTTCATTTTCACGTACATTCCCATCTCCTGTGCTGTTCTTGTTGGCCGCACACGTCATTTGGAGCGCTCACGTCACAGATCTAGAATCGTTAATTTCCATAAATATTGGAGGGAGTTTACTTAGTGCAAAATTTAAAAAATATGCGTGAGTTCGGAGGCGTAAATCTTAGGTGCGCTGGCAGTAATTTGCTGGGAAAGTATATCGGAGCCTTGATATGAACGAATATGATTGGTCGAGCTTATCATGGAAAATCGTCGATAAGAATTCAAGGTTTTTCTTATCGACGATTTTCCACGTTAGGGCGCTTGGTGGGTTAAAATGCCGGGACGCAATTCCTATAAGCTTCCGCATTGTCGAAAGCAGAGTGCCATGAGACGAGGAGAGCTTCCAGAGCGACTACCTTGTGAGGAAGACCCATACAAGATGGCCTTGCGTATTCTGGCGAAGGAAGAGCCGCTAGATCCACCTCGCAATGCAGACGCGGATCAACAAGCATCTCATGCGAGCGACGCTGGCACACTTGAACGTCAATAACCTGTCAAGACTAATTGCTGGAGCTTCGCGGTAAAAATACAATTTGATAGTTTTCATGGAATATTGGGTGATTGGAATATTGCGACTTGGCCGATCAAAAACCCACTGCAGAGATCATTTATGAACGGAGGAAGTATGTATGTATACCGTTTGGTAAAAGTGACGTGTCAATAGACCGTGTCATTCCCTGTTCAACAATTCATCCAGGACGCACGAGTATCAAGGGAACGAAGCATGTGCCGCTCACGCACAAGTACTCCATCTACTCCTACACCAAGAAATTCGGCGTGATAATCAATTTCCGCGACGCTGGCTGCATCGACGCAACACTCAGTCAACGCTATGAGGCGTGAATCATTGCGGAAGTCTATCTACCGTTGGGAGAAACAGCGTCAATTGATCGAGAAGATAGCATCACACCACTCTTCGGCACGCCAATCTCGCCAACGCTCTATGGGCCACGGACGCGTTCTGTGTGAGGCTGCCGAGAAGCAGTTAGTGGAATGGGTGAATAATCTACGCGTCGAAGGTGTACCAGTTTCCAGCACGATGCTGCGCGTTCAGGCCCTTGAAGTAAGCCGGCAGACTGACGTTCCAGAGGGCAAGTTCGCGGCCTCTCACGTGTGGCAACGTCGCTTTCTGCGTGCACACAGCCTAGTCTTCGGTGCCGAACGCATCAAGGTCAGCAGAGCCTTGCTGCGGCGGCTGAGGCAGCTGCAGAGTTCGCTCCGGAGGTGTGCACGTCCATGGAGGCCAATGACGTCAGCCGTCTGATAAATGTCGATCAACCAGCAGTATTTTTTATGTTGCCCAAGCGAAATATCAGTAATCGGGGCACAAAGACTGTGTGGGTCAAGCGTGGTAGTCGCGAAAAGCAATGTGCGACGGCCATGGTGCTAGCTAATGTAAGTGGCATCAAGTTTCCGCTGTTTATGGTCTTCCACACTAAGCCATCGACGAATCCAGACACATAGCAGATCAACGTTGAAGCGAGGCATGGACTCGGGGTCAAGGTTTGGAATGAGGTGACCGAGTTGCAAGATACCCTCAACGTTCAGATTTACGTTAAGGGCACTGCCTGGTGGAATTCAGAAATAACTTAATCTGCACTCACACTTTGGTGCTAGGACACCTGAATGTCCTCCATGGCTTTTGTTACTTGATTCGTTCTCCGGTCATTGGACGGACGCCGTGGAAGCCTGTGCACACAAGCACAACATTCACCTGATGCGAATTCCACCCCGTTTGACTTGGCAAGCCCAACCAGCCGACGAGAGAATTACGTGAACACAACGAAACTTGCCATCTCCACAGAAACTGTCATAAAATTACAACCACTGTAAAGCCTGCCAATGGACCACACAGAGCTACAATTCGACAAAGTCCGAGCGTGGTGTGGCGCACATCGGGATAGCCAGACGTTTCTGTTGGGCAGGGCGAAAGCATGGGGCAATTGGCTTGTTGGCTGATCGCGTTCGCTGATCATGATGGATCACACGACAAGCTGGAATAGCTGGTCAAGCTGAGCGCGCGTCTGAAGATGACGCCTAGCGCATAACCAGCACCAGTAGTGCGACGGAGATGGCGGCTACGCTGGTCGGTGATCAATGCGGTGTCGCTCCCGACCTTGCATCGACTAGCTATGTGGACACGCAGCCAAAAACAGCGGGGAAGAACACCGTGAGGCTGCATCCACTGAAGCGTACGCGCAAGCTCGATCAGCATCTGCCGCGGCAAGCGATGATGGCTCTATCAAGAAGACGACCGCGGAAGGTGTTGGACCTTGTAGCGATTATCCTTCGATGTGCTTTCGTGCTCATTGTTTCTCGTGGTATGATGCTGTTGTGTCAAAGTAGCAAACAAACCCAATGCGTTGTCGCCGATCGCTGGGTGATGTGTCCGCGTAGGTGCTGACTGGCTCGCGATTCGATCTTGCCTGGTACAATTGGGACTAATTGTTTGTCGACGTCGATTTTTCCATCACAACCAGTTCATCAACTGCCTCGCGTGTAAGATACACGGCCAGTGCAATGCAGTTTTCATTATTTTGGTTTTTCAAACTTATCAATACGTCATTTTCGTTACTTCCTTGTCGGCAGATCACCACCGCGGCGCGGCCAATCTGGTCCTCAGTACGGGCATCAATGGCGCGCCCACGACGACTCAGCCCATGCGACTCAGTCCATGCTTCTTCGCACAAGAGAAGCCGAAACTCGAGTCCTATCGCTCTATCAAGCGATCTATTAGCAACAACCAAGCAGTGCGTTCGTCTTTGCATATTCCATTCGTGATGGAGAACAAGATGAAATGCGTCTCTCATATTCGTCTCTCACGTAGCCTCAAGAATGGTCACATCGATCACTAGTACCATCGAATGTAGGAAGCCATGCCGTTGGTACAGTATCACACATCGATCACTACTAACCAGGCGTCGGGAGCTGTGCTTGCCGACCTTGCCGTGACTTGTGACGACCAGCGTGCAATACGCGGTGTCCTTGGCCTTTCCCTTTGTTGTCCTGAAGGACTGCTTGGCCCTTGACGCTGAAAGGGACCTACGCGTGCCTTGAGTTGATATAGCTGATACGTGAATGCAGGCACAAGCAAGCTTCGTCATGGGAACCTCACACACAGACGGACGTCGCGCTTCCAGCGACGGCGAAATGCAGATGGCGCGCTTCTTGCGTGGCCATGAGGACTTCTGAAGCGGTGAGACTTGTTCTTGAGGGCGTTTTATAGACTCGGTTTATCGGCGCGCCACTGCGCGTCGTTGCCGCCGTGTCGACATGTCGACAACTTGGCTGGAGGTGCATGACTGTAACTAGGATGGCGTCACCCCAAACAAATTAACGACTACTGCCCCCTTTAAACGGTTCAAAGTTGTGTGGATGGATAACGCGCGAACATGGCGAGCGAGAAATCTCTAATCGAAGACGGCCTTGAAGATGAGTGCACGGGCATGTACACGTGGAAAAGAAGTGGTCGCAAGTCGTTGTCTGAGTTTCTTCGCTCATCGCTGCCAGCCTCGATTACGACAAGTTGAATCAAGCCGGCGGCTATTATGCATTTGTGGCAGTAGCGCGCGCGCTGGAGGTGTTCGGCTACCCCGCCACCGGAACCTTCGCAGACATGCAGGCATTTCTCGATGACGGCGCTGCTGCGCGAGCAGCGAAGCAGGGAGACGCGACCGTAGACAAGAAAAGGCGTCACACGCCGACAGTTTGTTTCGTTTATCCCGCAGTATCAAGCTTCCGAATGATACGCATTTGAAGACATCCCAGAAGTTACACAACAACCATCTGCGCGGTTTCGAAGCGGTTCAAGCGTTGCGCCAACGACGGGGTATATATTGTTGCTGGTCGCTGCCGTGAGAGAGTACGAGGACACGCCGAAGCCGTTCACAAGCAAGCAGCTAAGATTTGGACTGGCAACACGGATGGCCAGCGGCTTGGTGCGAGGGAATGGTTAGTTTCAGTGTCGTTCGTTTAGAAACTTCACATTGCGTGATAAATTGACTTTGCAGTACCAACTCATCGTTTGTCGGATCCACAGGTGAGGGATCAACAAACGCTGAGGTATATCCACAAGCGAGGGGCAAACAAACGGTGAGGTATACGTGAGTTACCATTGTGGGATAAGCACACTACCTGATGTTAATTGTGATGTGCAGGTGGCGCGCGGTCTATTCCAACGCAAACGCGGGACAAACACGACGAGGACGCTCCCCCCCCAACCCCCCACGACCTCGGCCTGTTGTTTACAATGCTTGCCATTGCCACATTGATGCAGCATCGTTGCTGGTACTGGTGGGCGCACGGGAGCGACATCCACGGCCTCGTCTTCCGCGACTTCGATGACCACCACGATGTGAATCACTTCGTTGCAGCCGTCTTGTGGGTACGGTTACGACTTCTGTTCACCATCTTCCGCGGCTTAACTTTGACACTAGGATGTTCAATGCGAAGGTACAGCAGCGCAGCATACAAATGCACGCAAAATCCAAACCTGTAACAGTGAAGACATTCACAAACGCGATCACGAGTCGACACCACACACCCCGACGATGGTTCAAGAAGCTCATCGCGCAACTCAAGTGAGCACTCGATTTCCTCTTCGTTATCGAGATCGCACTGCTGTCGATCCTCGCCAAGCGGCAGCACCTTGACATTTGCTTCTTCACGTTCGGATCCTCCAAGTTAGAATGCGATCGTCTGGCGTGATATCAAGGTAGCTTGAGTTCGTTTTGCCTTGATAAGATGTTCCGCTTTACGCGCGACTAATCTGCACGGGCAATTCGTCGAAGCGATGCCAGGTGAACGAAAGTAAGCGTCTCCACCGTTAGCGTTCCAAGGCTCAGTCTTTCTCGTAGCGTCACTACGTCTTTGATGCGTCGATTATACGTTTGAACAGGATTTTTGGTGACTGCCATCCACTGCGCGTGTGGTAGCACTGCCATCGCCAGACTTTCGAGAATGCCCACTGTTCACTGAAGTACGTCGCAAACGTTGTCAGTTTCTGATGTGACATCCGCGCATCCAAGTACTCTTGAAGCTTCCTACGATACTCTGTATCTGACTTGGAAAAGTGCATATCGTAAATGCGACGCCGCACGGAAATCCCAGGTTGTGTTGACGTTTCTTCTTCACATTTTCCAAGAGATGGAAGAAGCACATCAGGTTAGTTCCTTCTTCAAATCTGCGTTCAAAGGCATTAACTTGTGCTTTCTCAGCGTCGCGCATCCAAAAATATACTCGTGGTGGTTTTCCGACGAGTCGGTGAAACATTTTCTTGACCATCTTGACCGCAGAATGGTATTGTTCTTCAGTCTGTTGCAAAGCCACTATGTATGTCACTGGAAAAAAGGTGCGCGTGGAATCACGTATGCCACACGCAAACGCGGGTAGTTGACTTTGTCTTGTAGGTAGCATCAAAATGAAGCAAAAATGACGCTAGATCTCGATCAAGCCTTCGAACCAAGTACGGGGTGGAGAAGCCAGCAACAAAGGGTTCTTCGTCTCTTCCATCGCCGATGACGATTTGACCATCGCTGGACGCAGGTAAACCGAAAGAGAGCGGCTTGTTATCGTTTTCGTCGTCGACAAAGCGCGTCTCTTGGAGCTTTTCGGCAATCCGATGATGCCACTCGGACCCATGCGTTTTAGTTTTCGGTAGTACATAACGTTATGGATATGTTTTAGAGCAGGGATAGTTTGCTCATCCAAACGCATTGCCTTCGCGAGTATAGTTAGCGATTTAGCCGACTTGCGTCACCAATGTGTGCAACTTTACTCCTTCGCGAATTATAAGGTGTGAATGAGTTTGTGACAGCCTCCACCAATATTGTCTCGAGTGTTTTGTCAAATTGCAACGCGTTTTCTTCACTCAGCACGCCACAGTGAGTTTGTTTTTGTCAGCATCGTGGAATTTCGCAGACATCCTGTGCATTTGGCATCACATGCGTGCAAGCAGCAGCACCACAGTTGAGAGTGGTTCAAGACTGTTTTTCAGGTGAAGGAAGCACGTACCGTAATGAACGCCCAACCTGCAACGTTGGTTAAAAGGCTGAAATAGCATGTTAAGTAAATATCGTTATATCGATGGCTTAATTGTGTGGACCACACCACCAATGACACCGTCCCCCATGTCCTGGGTGTTCCCGCCAAACGCATCGACGCGGAATGGGAAGGTGTGGCTCCACCAGGAATGCAGCGAAGCTGCAAGCGCTCGAGGATATGAAGACGCAGAGCAAGACCAAGGTGGCACGCACYTACAAGGTGCATCGAGCCACGCTTKGGCGCTGGGCACAGAAAGAAGACCAGCTGCGTGACGCCAAGCCCATGCGTACGTTCGTGGGAGAAAGARACCGATAAKATATTTTTTGCCCCTATTTATGCTTACCATTTTGGGCGACTTGGCACGGCTTCCAAAACCAGTTTTCTTGCCAGCATACAAACTTCAAGTCAAGTGCCATTTTCCCGCCATCTTACCTCTATAAACATTTATAGTGAGTAAATACATGAAATATTAGATTATAAAGGAAGAAGGGGTGTGTTCCTCACAGGCACCAAGCCTTCGGCACGTGTTGCACCTTGGTGTGCGTTGCAGGTTGACCGTTCAGTACGGTAACAGCGGCTGCGGACAGAGCGCAAGCGATGAGCGAGCGGATAACCATTGTGGGCACCTTCACGTCGTCCGCTTGGTTCGGCTGATGGAGGAAAAGCCACAATGCGGCGCCAGTCACTCGAGCGCATTCCGCTCGACAAAGAAACACGCACCATTCGTTCTGGCAAGAACTGGACAACACTCTGGCGTCGTTTATCACAACCATCGGTGCTGTGGCACACAGTGACAGTCACTGTGTCTGTCACTGCAGCCTGCGGAGACATGACAGGAGATGATCCAGCAGTTGCACCACCGGAGGGAAGTGGTTGAAATGAATAAAAAGTCCCGGTTTACATCATGGGTTGTTTTGGTTTATACGTTTGCGGTTTAAACCGTTTGTTACACAAAAATATCACATTTTCAGCAAACATTGCATATAATATTTTGCTGCTGACAGGGCGACAAATTGTCTGACGAAACAACCCAATGAGTGCAGCTGTATTTGATGGTGATGGGTGTTTTGGTGCCACAGCAAGTTGTGGTACCTTGGGGCATGTAGGTTATTGACAAATGAAGTGATCGAGCAATCGGTCGAGGTCGAAAGACGCCCGAGGAACCAAGATGGTGGGGACGATCTATTTCGCTTCCTGGAAGATCACAATCTGACCATCTTCCGGCACAAAGTCTGTCGCATTCTCTGCACCTGGTTGGTAGTACACCACATCGTTCACTGATTCACTCAGTCCACGCGTCGTCTTTGTGACCCTCTCATCAGCCATTTCATTCGCCTCCTGGAAGATCACAAYCTGACCCTCTTCCAGCTCAAAGTCCGTCGCGTTCTCCGCGCCTGGCTGGTAGTACACGATGTTGCTCGACTCATCACTCAACTCACGCGACTTGCTAGAGACACGCTCCGCCACAACCTCCTTCGTCTCCACACCGGTAAAGTACCAGGAGAATAATGTCCAAAAAGATAGTATTCTTGGTAGTATTTTCTTCCGGAAGGGTGCGTTGCGAGGTGGATGCGACCGCTGAGCGCCACGCGCCGCGAGGGAGCGAAAGATGGCGGCCGCGCCACGCAAGAAAGTGACGTTTCTCCGCGTAAAGGACTTGACGCCAGCGCTGGCAGACAAGGAATGCAGCATCAAGGCGATCGTGATGGAGTCGAACGCCAAGGACGAAGCCAACACGAGCACGAACGCGACGCTGCTCGTGGGTGACGAGACCGGGTGCGTGAGCGTGGTGCTCACCAAGGCGCTGGCGGTGCACGTGCGCCTGGGCGACATCATCCAGTTCGTGCAGAGCCAGTTGGTGCTCAAGAACAGTCGTATTTATCTCTGGGGGGGCAAGGTCGAGCGCGTGGGCGACTTCACCATGCTGTTCAAGGAGGCCTTCAACGTGAGCAACGTGACGTGGGTCAAGGACCCCAAGAACCCTGACAACCTGGTGCGTGCAGCTCGTGTCGATGGCGCGCTCTGTGTCTGCCTGATCATTGCCTGCGTGGATTTCCTCACCGCTGCTGTGTGCGCAGATCCCTGGTCGGAATCCAGCCAAGCGGCCCAAGCCAGGCAAGGCGTGACTCGTGCATGCTCTTGCGCCTGTCGGCCAGAACGTAGGTCCCCTCCCCCCCCCACCAAGGCATAATGCTAAAGATTTCGTGCACACGCACGCGTTTGAACTGTGCATGCTTGATAGCCCGTGCTGCATGGTTGGCGTGCTCGCGTTATGCGGGCGGGCGTGCAGCGACCACTCGCCGTCGCTCGCGCGTTCGTTACTCAGCGCAACTGACGTGGGGTTGGTCGATAGCGCTTTTGCCAAAGCCGAGCCCTGAAGTATTTGCAGCCCAAGAAAGGCGTGGACTGTGGCGACGCAACGTTTCCTCCTGGTCGCCTCCGCTGCATGGGCTGGGAGGGCTGGAGCGGAAGCTGCATGCCATCGGAATGAAAGAGTTGGCGGCATCCGTGAACAACGAGCTGCGTTCACCAGGCGTGAATCTGTCCGGAGTGGCACTAGTGCCGTAAGTGACGCATTGGTGAAGCGGAACCATTATGATTTCAAAGCCAGGTGAAGGCCGACGACAGTCCGGTGCTGGTGTTGTCGCCGCCGCCGCCGGTGCGCAACCAAGCGAAGGCTCGTTCAAAAACAAGCGCAAAGGATCGGTATCGAGCTCGTCCAGTGCCGATCGACGCAGCAGCACGCACCATCGAAGCTTCGTGTTCCCTGCACACGAGATCCTCCCGGCGAGCACTGTAATCCAGCCCCAGGTGGTTGCCAACGCCGCAACACGACGAACGCTGCAGACGTCGTTGAACACGCGCGTTTTTCCTCATGGAAGCGATAGTGGCGACGCTAGCAACAGGTCTAGCGGCAAACGCGCCGACATGCAATTGTTTCCGTTGCGCTTTCGCGACCCCAACCTCGAAGAAATCTTCTGCAAACACTTCAATCTGTATGTGCTCAACAAGGTGCGCATGGCCAACCAGATCGCCATCGTCATCAACGCTGGGATGCTCGTGGCACAGTATTTCACTCATCCGCGCGCCGTCGAGTTCAGCACGTTTGCGTCGCGAGTCATGCTCATTGGTCTGTCAATCTTCTACTTTGGTTTGTCCTTCCTGCATCTGTTCCAGGTGTACTTCGACCAGCTCGTGTTTGCGCACTATTTCGTCCATGGGCTCGTCTTGCTGCTGCCCCGCTTGTTCTTCTTGGTGCGCTATTGGAGCGACGAAGAGGTTGAAGCCGACGCCCAGACCACACTGTTTTGCACTCAGAAGAGCGTTCGGATGATGTCGCTGCTCTAAATCGTCTTGCTGTTCAACGCCAGTGGCATGCGCTTCACAACGGCCACCGTGTGTGGCTTTTGCCACCTGGTCATCAAGATCTTTTTCGTCGTAGTCTTTTGCAAACAGCAGTGTCGCTTCCAAGACTTCGAATCCATATCGTCCATCTCAATGGTGGTCTTCTGCATGCTCTCGTCCTTTTACGGCGAGCGCCACGTACGACGCGAGTTCGTGGAGCGACTGAGCGTCACTGAGGATCGCAAACGCCGAGACGACCTCCTGGAGACGATGCTTCCTGTGCACATCAAAGAAAACCTCAAGCAGAAACGCGTGGACGACCTGGTCGAATACTACGAAGAAGTCTCGATTTTATTTTGCTACGTGAGCAACTTCCAGGCGCTGTCGAAGAATGCGTCTGCCATAGATCTCGTCAAACTGATCAATCGCATTGTGTTTTGTTTCGACAAAGCCACCGACGCACGTGGTGTGTACAAGGTTGAAGCGATTGCAGAAACATACATGTGCGCAGCTGGCGTCCCGATGCGAGATCCGTACCACCACGAGAAGATTGCCGATATGGCGCTGACGATGATGCGGATACGTGAGACGGAATGCTGGAGCTTCAACGGTGTCGAGATTCAACTGCAGATTGGCATCCATTCCGGCCCAGTGATGGCCGGTGTCGTCGGCAGCAAAACTTACAGCTACCACCTGTTTGGAGACGCCGTCAACACGTCGTCACGGATTTGCTCGTCATGTCATGCCGGCAAAATCCAGATCAGCGATCGAACGCGACAGCTACTGCTCCGATCTGGTTGTTATCACATCTCGGAGCGCGGCATGATGAACCTCAAGGGGAAAGGAATGGTCAAGCTGTTCTGGCTCGACGGCAAATCAGGGCAACCACGCATCGACCACCCGACGTTGCTGTTGTCGTGCTTTGAAGCAGCGGTGGAGAGTTCCATTCGCTCCGAAGAAGCCAACTATGCACCGCACCACAAGAGCGACGACTACATCAGCAACATGAACGCCGTCGAAATCAGCAAGCGCACACTTGAGTTTCGGTCCAAACTACGGCGCAAACGGCGCAGCGATATAGCGCCGACATCGCTTGATATCAAAGACGTGGTCGGTACCGCCATCGAAATGGAAAACGTTTTTCAGGAAGACCATGCCCACGATAGCACACCGCAATTCTTAACGTCCATTCGAGCAGCAGCAGGTATGGTCGGCGCGATCATCACGGCGCAAATCTACTACCAGGTTCAGTCGACTACGGACGGCAACATCAAGTATATCGTCAACTCGACACTTTTTCTCTTGTTCTTACTCTTCTCCTTCCTCATCCGGCGCTATCCAGAGTTTCACGCAGTTAAAGAACCGAGCGCTACGATCGGCAGCATTGTCTTCATCCTGCTGATGGATATCCAGGTATTTCTCGAAGACTCGCCCAACCAGCGATCGACACAACCGCTCCAGGACTTCCTCGACATGAACATGCTATCTGCGGTCGTCTTTGGGTTGACGCTGCGACTGCGCTTTCGCAACGCCGTCATCGTCAATGGCACTTCGCTCGTGGTGTTCGTTTGCATTTTGATGTACCGCCGCCGCGAGCCATGGCAGCAGGTGGGTGAGAGCCTTGCGTTCGTCATCACTTCCATCTGCATCGCAGGCCATTTCGGCTACAAACGTGAGTACGGATTACGACGCGACTTCTTGCTCAAATGCACGCTGCGTCTCGAGAAGCAGAAATGCGAAGATTTGTTGGCCAACATGTTGCCCGCGCCATCATACGCCGAGGCACTGATGCAGCAGTCGACGGTTGTAGACGAGCTAGCAGAAGTCACGTTGCTCTACTCCGATATGGTGGGCTTCACCACTCTGGGTGCAAGTCTCAAGCCTAGCGACGTGTGCCTGCTGCTCAACAAGATCTACTCGGCATTCGATCGACATCTCGATCATTTCGGGATCTACAAGATGGACACGGTTGGCGACGCGTTCATTGCCATCGGTGGGCTGCCGAACTTCAAGAGTGAAAAGAACCACGCGGCTGCCGTCGCTGGCTTCGCCATCGAGATGCTGCACGAGATCGAGCGCTTCTGCGCCGAAGCTCAAGTGTCGCTTCAAATGCGTATCGGCATTCACACGGGCAAAGTCGTGGGTGGTGTGGTCGGTGTCAAAAAGCCACGCTATCTCATTTGGGGCCATCACACGGTCGTTGCCAACCTGATGGAAGCGCGAGGGACGCCCGGCCGCATCCAAGTGTCGGAGGACACGTACCAACACCTTCGGCTTTGTCCAGAGTTCCATCTCGAAGAGCGCGTCGGACGCGTACAGATTGGCGAGAACGAGTCCATTCGAACCTACTTTCTCGTCAAGGACCACCAGTCTGTCAAAGCGACCGTCGCGGCGCGCTACTTGCAGGCACGACCAGCCATGAACAAGATCGCTCTGGCTCAGTTACGGAGCTGTCTGCATCTGCCGGAGAACTCGCCTCTCTCCAAGCAGCTCGATGCAGCACGCCCCAGCATAGAAAGGAATCGGTCGTTTGTGGACATCATCGGCAAGCGATGACATGGCCGCAACAAATGAGAGATTCTTTTGATCACTGTCCATTTGCGTTAGCACTTCTTCACGTATCTTCGAGGGCAGGTGGCACGACAGTGAGTTTTCTTTCTACGGGAGATTTCTCGTTTACTTCAGAGCGTGGAGAGTTAACAGGCGACGGCGGTCGCTTGGCGTGGAGCTCATTGCGCTGTCCCTGGAGGAAGTCCGGCAGACCTCTCTCTGGTGGCAGTGGCGACACCACCAGCGCCAACCTTTGTGACTGCCCACCTCTGCTCATGTTGGCTTCTCTGGGATGAGCCCGGCGCGATCGCTCCTCGATCTCTTCGATCCACGTAGCGGTCGGCGCACGGCGGAACGTGTACGTGGTTGGAGATGGCTTTTCCGACGTGCCCTTCCACTCGTCGTTACTGTCCATCTCGCGGGCGTCCATGCCATTCCCCCACTGCCGCAATCGCACACACGGTGCCGTCTACGCGCAGGAAACAACGTCAGCATTGCACGTTGGGACATCGCGAGCAGTCTACGCGTACGTTGGTTTGTGGGCCGGGATCCATTGGATGCCAGTGCGATTGGTGATCTGCTGGTGGGTGAAGCTCGTACGATCCTGGACCGACATTGTTCGGTGTCGGGGTTGCCTAGCATCACACACAGATCGTGTAGGTCATCATCTCCTTCACTCAATGATACGACCGCACTCCAGCAGGACACGCACTTCGACGAAGCGTTTGGACGAGCTACAGAGACTGGAGCCGCGCAGTGATTCTGCGATTACGAAGGAAAAGCACAGCGCGTGAATAGAAGCCATTTCATCAGCGATATCGAGGTGAGAACACTCACTGTGGACATCGTAGCCGAGCGTGAGTTTACTGGAGCTATATAGCCGATCAAGGGTGCCGTTGTTGAACGCCGTGCCTGGCTGCGTCGCCGTCTTGGGTTGCCGCTTGCTGATGCGCGGGCCCGCTGCCGTCCAGTTGCGCTTGGACTGACGGAAGAACGCCATCCGATCCGGCTCAGCCTCGGCGTTGAGCTGTGGGTTGACCGTCGGGTCGTGGAAAAACGTGTCACGGAACGGCGCGTACGCCACCTTGCGCGACGGACTCAGCAGGTGCTGCTGCCGCACGGGCGAGAGCGAGCTGCGCGCGCACGCGACGGCAGCCGTGTTCTGCGGCTGTCGATGCAACCAACTTGTCTTGAAGTTTGGTCTCGAACTCGCTGTGCTGTCGAGGCTGCGCGTGGTGGTGGTGACGGAGCTGCTCAGGGCACCACCAGCGCTGCCCGTGGACGTCCACGTGGACGTGCTCGCTGGTGGCGCCCCAAACACGGTGGCACTGACGAAGGACCCGCGCTTCTCATGGTCATTTTTGCCGAACTGCATGAAGCACCGCGGCCGCGAGCATGCTCGCCTTGTGCCGCCCCATGCCGTCGCTGGCGCCGGGCGTGGATGGGCGTCATTTTTGGCTCGTCTCGTTTCGACCCCCCCAAGTGGGTTAATTTCGGTGCCTCGGCCCGTGTTTGGTGTGGTCCGTCCGTGCACACCAGATTCTGGCCGGTCGATTGGAAAGAAATAGAAACGATCGCAGCGCATCGTTTCTATCGGCACTTGAACCCAGAGCGACGCAGCGCGGACGCAGCTTCATGCTCGAGCGCCCAAAGCGGCGCGAGGTGAGTGACCGAGTGACCGAGGCACGCCCACGGCGACGCGCACGCAGACGCAGCCATGAAGAAGCTCTTCCAGCGCCGGTCCAGCAGCTCGTCCATCCGGTCCAAGCACAGCGCGCCGTCGTCTCCCGAGAGCGCGTCGGCGTCTGGATCCACGCCGCACCACGGCAGCAACAGCTCGAGTCCGCATGAGCAGCGACGGTCGTACTCGCCAGAGAAGAAGAGCGCGGCCTTCCACGCGGCGCCCATGGCGCCCGTGGCCAGCGCTGCCCCGCGCGCGCGCTGGCCAGGCAAGCGGACAGGTGGCGACGACGAGTTGCACGCGTGGGTCGTCGAGTATGTGACCGCGACGTCCGAAGGCGCGCAATGCAAGGCCCTCAGTGCGATTAATGAGGCGCTCGGAGAAGCTGCAGCCATGGACCAGCAGGACAATAATGCCGTGGTGGACAGCGGCAGCTTCGCGACGTCGGGATCGGCTGCGGGAGGGTCGAGGCCGGGCCGCGCTGTGGCAGCACGCGTGGCCGACAAAGACAGAGACACACTCATCAGCGTGTGCGCGCAGCGCGTGTGCGTGGCGCTGAAGAAAGAGCTGGAGCAGCACAATGCGGATACGCTGCTGGGCGGCACGCCGCCTGTGTTCTTGGCGAACGCGTCCGAGACGATGGTGGAGCAAGTGCTGTTGCCGCTGCGGACGCTGCAACTCGTGCTCAGCGTCTCCGACACGCACAAGCTCGTCCTCGTGGTCAGCGAGCGCCTTCCGTCAACGCTGGTCAAGTGCTTGAAGGCTTTTGTTCTCAATGATAAAGTGCTGTCCGACGCCAACAGTCAGATGGTGGACGTGATCGTTGCCATCCTTCAGGTTATTGTGCGCTCCCCGGAAGTGATCCAGGAACTGCTTGAGTCCAGCTCGCTGCATCGTCTGTTCCAGATCTCGCTCCAAAATCCTCAGCAGCGCACAGCATTGATCAGTGTGCTCGAGACAGTTGTTTCCTCAGCGCCAAAGGACGCCTGGCGCACGGTAAGCAGGCACTTGGCTGACAACCGTTGTTTGGTGGAGCTCGTCAACAGTGCGACGACGTTCACGGTGCTATCTCGGATCCTAACGATCACTGCGACAGCGCTGCGCGGTTCCATAGCTGTTGGATCCATTGTTCTGCATGACCAGCTGCGGCAGAGCCACTTTTATCGTCAAGTAGTGGCGCTGTTTGTGCAGCTGTATGAAGCCGATGTGGAACGCATGCACCCCAGTACCTCCAAAGAAGAAAGCGAAGTGCTCGAAGCGGAAGCCAATTCTGTGCATGAAGACGTTTTGCTCGCGATCGACTTGATGTGCAACAGTGGGAGCGAAATGGCGATGACGCCTGTGGACTTCCAGCGCGAGCGAGCATTTGCGTTCTTGAATCTCAACCAGCCATCCAAGTCATCGCACAATCCAGATGCGTTTGGGATGCTGACTGATATTATGGAGTTTTTGCGCCGCCCATCGCGAGCCGAGCGCAGCCGAGAGAACCACTTTCCAGAAGATGTCGCTCGCTTACGGATACGTCGTGAAGCACTTGAATGTCGATACATTCAGCGCATTGGTCGTCTCCTTGTCCAGAATCCTAGAGACTACCATTTCGTTAAGGTGAGACGATCAGCGCGTCCGTGCCATTACCCATCCACTCACGTCATTTTGGCTTCAGAACACTCGAACTCTTGACCGCATCATCATGGAGTTGGATCAATTTCCTGATCTCACAAAGCACACAGTCGGTTCTGTGTTGTCTGCCGTGGCAATCGAATCCAATATCGTCCCTTATGGAGAGTTGGAATCGATCGCTCGATTCTTAGAGCGGGTGAGTGCTCTCCAGCTCATATCTACGTTTCTAAAGCTCACCCTGTTGTGGTGCCTGATGTGATTTCGTTTTAGAGCCAACCCGAGGATTCTACATTGATGGTTCTGCTCGTTTTCTTGACCAATCTCCTCCACTATAACGAAGAGTACCAGCGCGTATTCCGTTCTGTGCGACTGATCGATGTTTTGGTGAAGATGTTCCAGCGTCAAACGTTAACATTTCTGTCAGATGTGACCATAGCGACCAAGATCAACATTGGGTATCCAACCAGTACGGTGAAGATCGGAAGTGAAAACACCAGCACTGGTGAATTCACTCCCGTTGATGCGAAACACTTGATCTTGCTTCTTACGTCCCACTGCCAACAAAGTGTGTCGACTCGGAAAAAAGACGAACAGACGCGTCGTATTGGCCAGCGCGAGTTCGTTGTTCTTGTTGAGTTACTCACCATTTTCGCCAATTCCAGTGTCACCAAGCTGTCTTCGTCTGATGAAGACGTGTACGCAAGGTTGTTTTGCGACTTGACGATGCTTGAAAGCGTATGCCTATTGCTGGCAGACCGAACAAGTCAAGAGCATGCTCTCAATTTATGGTTTGCGATTATTCAAATCGCACTGGCTTCGAAGAGACAAAACTCAAGTCTCTACAATACAGTCAACTGTATGCTACAAACACTGCGCTTTGTAACTTTGGCGCTGCAGTATGGAAAAGATGATAGCATCGCGATGGCATTTCATGGATCCGCGAGCATCTTGACGACAATACTGACTTGGACTGTTGAGTTATTTCGTCCGAAAGAACCAAGTGATCAGAGCCAAACAAGTCGAGCTGCGAGCATGCCCAAGACCTCGGTGCCGTTCATCAAGCCTCAAAGCAAAGTTGATCGAGATCGTCTGATGATTGCCATGGTGGACTGTGACGGTCTTTACACATTCCTCGCGATGCTACGAGTTCTGGGCCATCGACCAGCAAACAACGACGACGAAGCTCCCCGAGGTGACACGATCATTGCGGGACTTAACGCAATGAAGATGATCCACATTATCGTTGCAGCCAACGAGAGTGCAAGAGATACGCTCAGCGGGTACTTGCCATTGTTTCGTTTGAGCGCGTTGTGGACCGAAGAGGCTGATTGATATGTTTGTCAGAACTGTGACGTACAGTTTTTACGGCGATCTGGTTCATGACTTCATCTCGAGCAACGTGACTGATGGAGACGTGAAAGTCAAGTGCTCCAACGTCTGCGTCGCTAGCGCCCTCAGTCTTCTGGCAGAGTTTACAGTCGGATCATTCAGTTCTGGGATACCAAGCATCGAACACGTTGCGCTTGCCGGATTGGAACCACATCGTGACGACCGAAAAAGTGGAAGATCCGTACCATCGTTGTCGTTATCGGAAGTCGAAAGTGTTGGAGGGTTATTGGTGCTGCTTCAACTCCACAGTTTGTGGGACGAACACTTGGAAGACGCTCACACTCGACTTCTCATTCGATTTGCTGCCCGACTATCTCACCGGTATGTCAGATGATGTTTTGGATGGGGTTGGTCACCGTGCTGAAGTGTGTGCATCTTTAGAATCGAGAACGCTGTCAAGCTGTCACAAGTTGCAGCAACTGAAGTTCTATTACATGCGTACGGGTCAAAGGCATCCCCAAACAAATCTTGTCACCTCTTGGGTAATGGTGTCCGAAGCCACCCAGAACTATTCACGATCATTGAGAACGTCGCAGCACGTAGTCTCTCTCACTCTGAAGTGTGGCGCTGGGTGAAGATCCTTCTCGACGATGCCGAAGCCATTCCTTCCAGCGATGACGCGCAACCTCAACCAAGACCGATGTTCCAGCTTCTTCTCGACTTGATGGTTTCAAATTATGACCGTTATCATGGAGCACCTTCGTTGGCGTTCGATCTGTCTGCCGAGGGATTTGCGTACCTGCAGATACCGGAGGTCTATGCACGTCAAGGCATGTTCACATCACAGCAACCTGTCAACTCAACGTCATCGTTGTCGTCACTGGCGCAAGGGGCAAAGGTGTGGCCTCCGTCTGATGGATATACTGTAATGGTGTGGTTTCGAGTGGAAGCATTCGAAGCAAAGGAAGCTCGCGAAGAAGTCTACACGGAATTTATTCTGTCAAACAGATGTATCTTGTGCGAAAATGACATGAAGGACGAGTATCCCTTGAAGTGTTCGCATAAGGCCTGCCGAGCATGTCATGAAGCGTTGCTGAACAGCGGTGGTGAATGTGTGGTGTGCAACCCACCGCTCTTTTATTTATTCAGATTTCGTTCCGGCGATGGCAAGTCAGTGAGCGAAGTGTTCTTGAAAGGCGGCAAGGTGCACATGAGGACAAATGGATCGAAGACAAGCTATCACTTTTCGCATCGGATGCTGGACGAGAAGCGCTGGTACCACCTCACTATCGTCCATTCTCGACAAAGGTTCCAGTCAAGTACTGTTACTTGTTACATTGACGGTGTGTTGGTGGAAAACGTTAAGATCTCCTATCCTGCCAGCATCACCGCTGGACAGCCCTTGAGTGGATTGATCGGCGTGCCATCTCAAGCAAGACGGGTATCAACAGCTGCGTGGGCAATCGGACCATTCTACCTGCTCGATGAACCGCTTTCAGCACATTTGGTCAACTGCCTGTTTGCTGCTGGACCACGATACGATGGACTTTTCTACGGCAGCGGAACTTCGGGCGACGTTCCGATTTCGCTTGATCACTTGGAAACGTCCAACTTGGTAATGCTCGATGATTACTTTCGTGACCCATTGCGCAATTTGATCCAGAGCGTAGACGCGGCCGCTGAGAAGGCATCAAAGAGCTCCATTATCCGAAGCAGTCTCTCTTTGGCCTCAGCTGCGTCGACAACAGCCGCCGCAATTGTTCAAGAGATCAAGTCCAACTCAAGTGTCTACGCTCGCATTGCAAGTTCTGCTCCTTTCATCAGTATTCCGTCGATCACTGATCGTGTGGTTCTGGCATACACCGGGAGAACTGTCAGTGGGGCTACGAATGTGCTCCCATGCTCGCGGTTCGACGGTCGTCCGTTTGCGCAAATTATGGGTGGAGCAAGAGTCAACACGCTGCTTGATGTTCCGAGTATCATGTTCGACCTGTGCAGCTCAGCTGCGCGTGTTGCCTACTTGCTCCTGGAAAAAGCAAGCTCAGCGGATGAGCTTGAAGGAGCGCTTCGCTTCCTGTGTGTGATTGTGCGTGGCCACTCGAAGAATTTGCAGGCCATGGAAGAAGAACATGGGTACGGTATCGTCAATTTGTTACTGCGCGCGAAAGCTCCTCTTCTCGGCAAAAAGTCACTCTCGATCTTGTTTCAAATCGCTGGAGTGACTGTGGAGATTGGAGGTGAAGTCGGTGCAAGGCGGTCATCGTGGATTCAAAGTGACCGTGAGAACGCATTCCGAAATCTTCATGCGCTTCAATATTTCATCCTGGATTATTCACTGTGGCAAAAAGTGGATACCGAAACTCAGAAGCTTCTCTTTTCTACGTTGTACTCGGCGTTGGTATCAGGAGAGGAAGGACTGCGCGAGCGGAACCGATCTCAGTTGCAAACTCTGTCAATTATTCGCCAGTTGCTGTACGTGTTTCTTGATCCACGCGTCGAGGAGGACTTGCTGCGGGTGATCGTCGACTTGATTCTCGTGTGCCTAACTGGAACAACAAAAGAAACGACTCAAGAAACTAATTTCGCCGATATCGCACATTTCCTCACGAGCACGCTATCACCACGATTCGCTCGCCAGCAAAACGGGATCGTGGGTTCGGAAAAGAAAATCAAGGGCGGTGCAGCTGATTGGGATAGCGATAACACAGGAAGCTCCATGTCGTATCTAGACTCGTTCAAGAACCCTCTTGCGAAGCTGAACTTGAGCCCCCGTGGTGTTAACGTGAAAGACTGGCACTCAGAACGGAAACGACATTGGGCGCGCATCACTCACCTGCCAGAAATGAACTTGGTCGCAGACAATGGCGAACGATATGATGGGGCAACGAGTAAATGGCGGAAAAGACAGACACGCGTGCAAGATTTGTTGCTTGATATCCTGCTCAAGGCGGTCCTGAAGCATGATCTGAAACGTGAAAGCAAAGAGAGAGAAGAAAGAGAGGTCGAATCGTCGGACACGTCACCGACTTCAACTGTGGTCACCCCACCAACGTCGATTGCCGGAGGTCTATCCTCGTCAAGAATGCAACTTCCATCGACAGCAAAGCTCTCTGGCTTTCGCAGTGTACTTTCACCAAGATGGATCGGATACTTCTTGTTCCCATCGCGCGAGACACCTTTTTCGATTGCGATCGCTCCGTCAACGGTCATTTTGGCGCTGCGACTACTCCATGCGCTGTTGACTCAATCCAAATATGAAGCCGTGTTTCGAAGAGATGGGTATTATCGTCTACTCGGTCAAGGTCTTCCGTGCAATGATCGATTGTTTGAGGAATCGCGAGCAAGCACATCAAGTATCTCGGGCGGCTTTCCCTTTGATCAGATGTGGTACATGCTCTTTTGCATCATGCTGGGCACACCAGTAGATGGAATTCCACATGAGATCCAATTTGAAATGTTCTTCCTCTGCAAGGATTTCCAGCTGAATGTGGAGCGAGACCGGCTGTTGAACGCCCACGTCGTGCTCGTAGTGCTAACTCTCATTCGTCGTCACTACAACGACCCTGTGGCTGTCGCTAGTTTGAGTTCGATTCGAGCACCAGCTGCGCAACGGCTGAATTATCGTTCCAATCATTCTTGTAGCGCAGCGGGCATGTACCACCTTGAAGTATTGGATTTCTTCGCGCATCTTTACGACAAAATGCCATCTCTGAAGAAGCTGGTCACGACGGGAAGTGAAAAGTATCGCTCGGACTTGCTGGAAGAGCTTTCCCTCATAGTTTGCGCCAGTGCGCGATCGAGACTGATGGAGAAGTATCAGCCCTCCGAAAAGCGTGTTCACCAAGCTCTGCTCAATCTGAAAAAGGACATCAACGGCGAAGAATATGCCTTGTGTGAAGTTCGACTCGCTGAAGTAGCTGCTGCGGAAGACCAACTCGGAGAGGATCCATTCCAGCATCCGGTCTCCATGCGGACTCTGAAGTTCATCGTCGATATTCTCGTGGATTGTCTACTCGTCGTGCCCAAAGGATCAGAAGTTGTCGAGGAATTCTTTGATGGTGCGATGGGATCATCGCTCGCCCCACCCCTGCACGATGGACTCCAATTGCGATTCCAGTGCTTGATCATGATGCGAATCTTGGGGGACATTCGCGAGTCGTTTGTCGATGAAGCCATTCTGACGGAGAACAAGGCGTTTGGACCAAACGTCAGCGACTTTCTCAAGTTTGCCGTACGAAAGATGCAGACGTGGCAGCGCGCTCAGCACGGAGATGGTTGCCCAGTGTCATTCCTCTGCTGTGACAAATTTCACTTTACAGGCGGTCCATCACGTCTTCTCGACCTCGCGCTTTTTGTTCTCGGCGAAACCAATGTGGGGATCTTGGGTGGTGGCTTCGGATCGTCATCCATCAGCGGCATGATCAACGATAAACTACAGAAAGGCAAAAAGCGCCAACAGATTCGTCAGATGTTTGGTCGAATGATGCTTTCAAGGTCAGCGGATCTGGAGAACTTGACTTCTTCGGTGTATGCATCTCTGAATGCAGTGATTTTGCATATGCTGCTCGGGCACCGTGCCGAGGTCACTGATGACGATCTCGCGAAGATGATGGATTTGGTGCACATGAATCGGGACGTTGTGTTGGGATCACGAAACAATCAAGACAAGGAATTCTTCGTATGCTTGTGTCGGTACCTGCTGCAGCTCCTGCATGACGCCAACGCAACGTTACAGCAAGCTGCAGCCCATCTCTGGATCGACTTGATGTACTTCCAGCGCTCGTTCATCGTTGAAATATTGACAGTTGAGATTCGCAAGGCAGGCGCACCGCCATACTCGATCAACTTGATGAAAAATGGTTTCGACGTCTTGCTTCAGTGTCCGCAAGAGTCGTCGATTGTTGAGTCTACTGCGTACCAATCGTTCAAGAAGTGGCTAGATATTGTTGGGCCGCCATTGAAAGAATTGGAAGGGCAGCTTGATCGCGTGTTCGTGAAAAGTATGATGGAACTGAAGGATGCCGTTTGCGAGGAATGGACGGGATATCACAAAAAAGTTGCACTCAAGTGTTCGAAAAACGTGAAGAGGTTTACCACCCGTTATGAATGGTTGTTGCGAATGGAGAAGGCCTATTGCGACTCGTTAATCGACATGCAGCGGAAAGAATTCGTCCGTCAGCTGAAATGGAGGCAAGACCGCATCGATCGTCAGAACTTCATCACTCGACAATGGAAGCAGGTGAAGTTGCAGCTGCTGCAGCAGTCATTTGGTCAAGACGGTACTGCTGGAAATCTTGAGCAGTCAACCAACAAGTACTTGATGAGCGCTATTGTTGTGCAAGAAGCAACGCAGAGCAGAGTGACCTCGCGAGTCGGTCGTTTGGACTACACTGAAGGTCCATGTAGAATGAGAAAACGATTTATGGAATCATCTCGACTGAAAGTGGGCAATGACGTTGATGAAGCGGAGAGACATTCAATACGATCCAAGGTCCCCGAGCGCGAGAATCGTGGTGGCAAACGCTGGAGACGATTTTCTGACAGCGATTTGTCCCTGCTCATTTTCCAGCAAGAGTTTCAAGGAGATAACAGTCTAGTCAAGGATCGCGACTCGTTCGACTTGCCAATTATTCCCATTGCAACGAAGACGAAGAAAGCTAGACGAGGGTCATTCGAAATGTTTTTGGACAAGTATCTCAAGGACAAAGAGCCGCTAACAAACATCGAGTCGTCGCGTGTCAGTGAATCTGGACGTTCGCGTAAAGCCAGTCTCTCAGCGTGTCAAGACAGCGACGATGAAGGGGAGGAAGATGATGGGGTGAACGTGAGCTCTTTCGATGGCAGTGCCGCTGAAGATGTGGTTGACGAGAAGTTGCGACCACTTCTCGTTCCTGGTGATGAGATTATGGATATTTATGACTGTCTGCGGGTCGATGGAATGGATTCCTGTCCAGGAGTCTTTATCTTGTGCAGCGACCATGTTTACATCGTGGACAACTACCAGCGTCAAATCCAACCAAAAGAACACGCCATGAGTCTCGACTTGGTGTCTAGCCCCCACATCAAAGTTGTGGAAGTGTCAAAAGGCACCGTGAGTCGCGTTGAAAGAAGACTGAGTTTAAAGTTCCAGCTGCCTTCGCCGACTGGGTCAGAGCCACTTGCTCATCCGCACACTCCTGGAACACAAGTAACGGCTGATGGAGCCAGCAACGCTCATCAATGTCGGTTTTGGACCTACGACGATATCACAGAGCTTCACAAAAGAAGGTACCAGTTGCGTCATGTGGCAATTGAAATGTTCGCCTTTGACGGGCGGAACTATCTGGTAAGCTCAACGCTACGTCTCTGCATCAACTGATGCATCCGACTAACTGCAGTTTTCAGATTACATTCGAGTCGACTCAGCAGCGAGAAAACGTGTTTCACTCACTCCTCGCAAAGTGTCCAAATGTACGCGGTGCAGCGAATGGATTGGATCGGTCGTTGGCGGCTGGAGATATCTACTCGCATTTGCGCAAGTTGCTTCGCAACAACATGACTGAGCGATGGGTAGCGGGCAATATTTCAAATTTTGAGTACCTGATGCATCTGAACACGCTGGCTGGTCGCTCGTACAACGATCTCACACAATATCCGGTACGTCTATGTGCGGAAGTTTGTCTTGTTATCACTTTTGCGTTCTAACTGCGTCGATGGTAGGTGTTCCCGTGGGTGTTGACGGATTACACTTCGACCACCATTGATCTAACGGATCCATCAATTTATCGCGACCTGTCGAAACCAATGGGGGCTTTGCATCGTGAAGAAGAATTTCGAACTCGCTACGACAGCCTTGCCGATACCGAAGACCCCGATGATCCACTTGGTACCAAGCCTTTTCATTATGGCACGCATTATTCGTCTGCAGGCATTGTGTTGCATTACTTGATGCGCGTCGAGCCCTTCACCTCGCACTGTTTGCAGCTTCAAGGAGGCAAGTTTGACCATGCGGACCGACTGTTTCAAAGTGTTGGAGGGGCGTGGAAGAGTGCCGCGGGTATCGAAAGTGCTCAAAACGGCACCCAAGATGTCAAAGAACTCATTCCAGAATTCTTCTATCTGCCCACGTTTTTGAAAAATGTCAACCAGTGTGATTTCGGGCGTGATCAAAATGGTGTCCAAGTGGATGATGTGATATTGCCTCCGTGGGCGAATGGATCACCACGCGAGTTTGTGCGCGTCAATCGAGAAGCATTGGAGAGCAGCTACGTTTCTGCGAATCTGCACCACTGGATAGATTTGATATTTGGGTACAAGCAACAAGGACCTGCGGCAGCTGAAGCATGCAACGTATTCTACCACTTGACGTACGAGGGTGCTGTCGACTTGGACTCGGTGCAAGATCTTGCAATGAAGCGAGCCTTCATTGATCAAATCAACGAATTCGGTCAGACTCCATCCCAGTTGTTCAAGACACCGCATCCGGTGCGTTCTCGCGTGGCACCTAGCGCCACAGCCGGTACGGCGACTGCCACGGCTGGTGGACCATCAAGTTTCCATTCCAGTGTGGGACCTCTGTCTGCGATGCCAACCGGTACTGCTGGCACAGATCATGGTGACTCAATTGTGCAGCGGTTGTCCAGCATGAGTAATCGCAGCACACTGACCAGTTCGTTCATCGGTGTGATGGAAGGTACGGACATCATACACCGCATGCACACGATTCTCGCCAGCACAGGCATCGGTGGAAGCACAGAAGAAAAGACACCGATCTTGGAAAACGCTGTGTTGCTTCGCCAAGAACCTCGACGAGAAGCTCTGATGAATCCACAATTGCTCGTCCATCGTGGTCATTTGGGCGCTGCAGGAGGCACAGTGATGCGCCCTCGACAAACAAGCGGCGGTATGTACGCTGGCAGCATTCATCAGATTGGAAAAACAACGTCAGCTGTCAGCAGAGAAGAGCGAGTCGTCACTGTGGGTCACCGTTGTGTCCTAATCCCGCCGAGGAACAACGAATTTCTTGCGTGGGGATTCCAGGATCGATCGCTCAAGTTGCTCTCCATCGGATCAACTGAAGGTGTGAACGGCGAGTCCAAAGTGATTGCGAGCTTTGAGATCGACTTCGAAGTGAGCGTTGGTGCTGTTACCTCCGACGGTCGAATCGTGGTGACAGGCGGCGCGAGCGGACCAATCATCCGGTTGTGGCAGCTCGGCCACCGCAAGACAGTAATGAGCGCGATGCTGAGCACGCAACATCGACGGAAGACTTATTCGATTGGTCTCAACTCAAGCAACAGCGTGCACAACCGTGCCTTCTCGGGCTTAGCCACACTATCAACACCAGTTCACAAGCACAAGATTACAGCGGTGCAAGTGTCTCGAGTGTACAGCGTGATTGTCAGTGGTTGTAGCGGTGGTGTCGCTGTTCTGTGGGACCTGAACAGGCTTCACTACATCCGCACGCTTCCAGCCATTAACGATCACGCCGCAGCTGCACCTTCCGAGATCAACGCCATTGCGATTAACAACATCAGCGGCGACATTGTTGTCGCTTGCGGCTGTATCTTCGGCGTGTTCGACATCAATGGCGACCAACTGGTACGCGTCGACTACGAAACGCTGCTGCATGACCCAGTAGGACACCCTCGTGCAGCAATCACGTCGATCGCTTTGAGCCCAAGTCCAAGCTCTGAGTGGGTCAAAGAGAAAGTGGTCGTCACCGGGCACCGCGATGGCACCCTGGGAGTGTGGGGATACAGTCTCACGGGCATCGGTGACGACGAATGGAGCGTCGAGCTGCGTGGCAAGCACATCAACACCAAGCCGGCGTCCTCTGCGAGCGTCTCCTCCTCTCGCAGCGCCATCACGGCCGTGTTCTTGACCAGCGACGAACGCAAACTGTACACCGGCACTGCGGACGGATTATTGTCCTTGTGGACAACTTCGGCCCCTCCCCCTCATGCGACAACCTCGTAACCAGCATCAATTAATTGACTGTTCCCAGTTTTGCAGTTGCAGTTCCGTGGCCATAATCTCCACACCTTGTGTATAATACAATAAATACAGTGATTGGAGTAAGTACGGTGGTGCCTGGCCCATGGATGCGCAAACACGAGCGAGCCTCAGCCAGGAGCTCCTTCCGGGAACCAGGGGACACGGCCACCCACCGCCCAAGCACCATCAGGACACCGACCCCGGCGAGTCACTCGATGATGATGCAGCGGCTGCGGCGAGGAAGAGCGCTGTGTCGCGCCATCCCACGCACGACCAGCACCACCACCGCTAGTACGGCATGGCGAGCGCCATCGTGCACATGGACGTCACTGGGTGGTGCGCGTGATGCCAGCAGCCATGCCAATGAGCCGTGCAACTATCGCCGCATGATACTCGAGTCGCGCGTGTACGACATCGCCCGCCAGACGCCTCTGCAGCATGCGCCGGCGCTGTCATATGAGCTCAAGAACCGCGTGTACTTTAAGCGCGAAGACCTGCAGCCCGTGTTCTCGTTCAAAATCCGCGGCGCGTACAACAAGATGGCGAGTCTGACCGACGAGGAGAAGGCCCAGGGTGTGGTGTGCTGCTCTGCTGGCAATCACGCGCAGGGTGTGGCGCTGTCGGCGAAGACGCTGGGCGTGCGCGCGACGGTCGTCATGCCACTGGCCACGCCAGAGATCAAAGTGCAGTCGGTGCTGCAGCATGGTGGTGACTTCGTCAACATCGTGCTGCACGGCAAGAGCTTCGACGAAGCCGCTGCTGAAGCCAAGCGTCTTGAGAAGCAGGACAACATGGTCATGATTCTGCCATTCGACGATCCGTATGTGATTGCTGGTCAGGGCACGATCGGAATGGAAGTGCTGCAGCAGACCAGTGGCGAACAGCTTGACGCCGTGTTCGTGTGCTGTGGGGGTGGTGGAATGCTGGCTGGAATGGCCGCGTGGATCAAGCAGATTCGCCCTAGCGTCCGAGTGATTGGCGTTGAGGCGGCGGATGCGGCTGGGATGACTGCGTCGCTGGCGGCGGGCAAGCGCGTGGAGCTGCCGCATGTTGGGCTGTTCGCTGATGGCGCTGCCGTCAAACTGGTCGGTGAGGAAACATATCGCGTGTGCGCCGAGTACGTCGACGAGATGATCACGGTGACGACCGACGAGATCTGTGCAGCCATCAAGAGCGGCTTCAACGACACCCGCGCCATTCTGGAACCCGCCGGTGCGCTCGGTATCGCCGGTGTCACACAATACGCCACTAAGAAGGGACTTACAGGCTGCACTTTCGTGGCGGTCACGTCCGGCGCGAACATTGATTTTGCTCGCCTTCGCTTCGTTTCGGAACGAGCAGACTCGAACGAGCGTTTGATTTCGGTTGAGATTGACGAACGGCCGGGTGCGTTCCGTGCGCTGCATCGCCACTTGGACGATGCCGGAGTGCGCATCACTGAGTTCAGCTATCGCCATGCCAACGACCAAAAGGCGCTCATCTACATGTCGTTCCGATCTCCGAGCGCAGACCAAGCCAGTGCTGCCATCAAACAGCTCACGACTTCTGGTTACGATGTGCTTGACCTGAGCGACAATGAACTCGCCAAGGTGCACACGCGCTACTTGGCTGGTGGCCGATCACGGACGGTCACGGATGAACTGCTCTACCGATTCGAGTTCACGGATCGCCCGGGAGCGCTGCGGAATTTCCTGGAGCAAGTGCAGGCGCAGTGGAACATCAGTTTGTTCCATTACCGCAACCATGGCGCAGATGTGGGGCGCATTGTTGTCGGCTTCCAAGTCCCGCAAGATACGCGCGATCAGTTTGACGCATTCCTTGAGCGTGTGGCCCATGTCCATTTCGAGGAAACCAGTAACGCCGTGTACCAAGAATTCATGCGGTAGACAACCGCAGTAGCTGCAGCACCCTCTCCAAAGGATCTCACTCAAAACACGAGATTGTCAAAACTCGAAAAAGCAAAATGCATTTGTTTCTGTTCACTACACACCCGTCTTGTTTTCTTTCTCTTGATGTTTGATGCTTGCGCAGATCAATCAGTCATCCACCCACGAAGACATTGCAGGCTTTACACGCCGTCATCTTCTTCGTCCAAAAAGCCACGCGTTGGCAAATAGCCACGTGGGCTCTTCGCAGACGCCACTTCAGCCGGGTGCATGTTTGGATGGTCCATGTGATCCAAGTCTTCTTCGCCCATCAGCGGCTGGTCTTCCAGCGGCATATACTCGGCCAGGATGCTACGCACCTGTTCGCGCATCTGGCGCTGCGTGCGTCGGTAGTACACGAAGCCAGCCATGAGCACCGAGCCAGTTACGAGCATGATGATCACTAGCACTGATCCAAACGAGTAGCCGCCGCCCAGCGACGACGCCGCATATGACACGCCACCGGCCTTGACACAGTTCAGCAGTCCCATTGGAGCCTGGTTCGCGCACGTGCAAACCTCAGGTGGATCGTGCGGGCCATAGCCGGCACAGATCATGCTCAGCACGTTCGTGGCATCGATGCGACCACGCGCGTGAACACCATCGACGTACAACGCCGGCAAACGCAGCAGTTGCAGCTCCGTCTGCTCCTTCAATTCCTCCTCGAGCAACGGGTTGGGTTTGTCAACGTCCACTCCATACGGCTGCATGCACTTGTCAACGGCATCGGCATCAATGTCGTACTTCTTCATAATCTTCTCTGCGCACTTCTTCTCCTTGAACAAATTCTCATCCTGACCGCATTCCTTGCTCCAGTCACGCACATATTGCCACCAGCGCTTGCCGATACCTTCATCGTCGCTTGACGTCAGCTTCCAGATGCACTTGCGGCGCAAGTTCTCCGTCACCACGTCCGCACCAGACGCACCGGCGTCGCGATCGTGGTACGGCGATGGATCCAAGAGGCAGTAGCGGCCATTGTTCAGACACATGTTGCCGCACGACTCGCCCAGATCCTGCGCGTCTTCCATGTAGCAGCCAACCTTCGATCCATTGTACGAAACAAAGCGTGGGGTGAAGTACGCGCGCTCTCCGAGTGCCAACACCACATCTTCAAGCTCCTGGAGCGTGGCCACAGTCTGGTCATCCCAAGCGCTCTGCCACAGCGTCCACTCGACGCGTCCATCGGGCGACGGAATCCCCCAGTCGAACTTCACCATGACGTTGCTCACACCCGACGAGTGGGCGATCACCTTCTTGATGTCGTCAGCGTCGCTCTTGCGGATGAGCATCGACGGGATCGAAATGTCACCACCCGACTCATCATCCGCCTAATAATCAAACACATCATTACCGGTAAGTTAGAGAGCAACCAAAGATACAGCAACGTGAGAAGGAACTCACCATGTACGGCAACACAGTCTCACAGAAGTCGTCGCCCGTGCTCTTGAGGCAGTCCGTGTCCGTGCACAAGCACTTGTTATCAGCAATCAGCACCGCTCGCGCTCCAGCGTGCTGTGCTTGGCGCACTTTCTCGACAAAGTGGCATTCGCCGCGATCCAGCAGCAAGGCAAATGGCGGCTCCCACGCGTCGGCGTCGATCTTGTCACAGCCCGTCGAGTTGGCGTGGATCAGCTGCGTCTGCAGGCTGCCCACGCTGTACGCTGGATAGCCAAACAGCGCGTCCTTGTGTTGGTAGCCGTCCTTCTTCATGAGGGACTCGGGCAGCACGATCTGCAGCTTGGTGTGGTCATTCTCCGTCGACGGCCACTGGTCGACGCTGGCTTGCACGAGCGCCGCGGCGGCGGTGGCTGCCACCACCAAGGCACAGCGTCCCGCGTGCGTCATGTCTTGCTGTGTTCTGGTTGCTTTGCTGTCTCTCTCTCTCTCTCTTGGGCTGCTTCTTGCTGTTGCGAACGCCGATCGCTTGCGAGTGCGGCGGGCGCGCGGGTGTTGCTGTCGCTTGAGCCAAAAGCACTTGCGCGGGTGCCGAAAGCGAAGAAGAAAGAAAACCGAGGAATCTTTTTTCTTGCAGAAACAAATCGCCGTAAAAACACACCGTAATTACGATCGAAAGGATGACATCTTCACTTATCAAGCATAATGACTTGAAATCTATTGGGGTTGGAAATGACCTTCCTCCCCGAGTACCCACATCCCATTTCGCAAACACCCTGATCGAGGATGAGTTGACATCGAAATTTACGTGGCGGGGGAGATCCACTTCAGCTTCAACAAGTTCTTAACCATATCGGTTATGGGTCGCATGGAAAGATACGCATGAGCAGCTCCTGCCCGGCCGGGTCGGCTCGAGACTGGTTTGGTCGGATGTTGCGTGGAACTCACGGCGTTGCACTTTTCTCGGTGACTGTGCGGAATCAACAAGTTCGTGTAGCCTGCCCGATCGCTTCGACTGCACATCGACTTCACATCTGATCGTATCTTCCGTCCTCACACAACCGCGACTGGAATGAGATGAAAGCGCCCCACATGGCATATGAGAGACTCGTGCTGAGCGCTGCATTCAATCGACGCTCAAGCGCTGTGCTTGAGACTCAAGCACAGCCTTGAGTGCGATCTCGCAGCGCCACAAAGCGTCGACGCAGCATTTTAACCAATCATAGACCGTCTCAGCAACAGCAGAAGCAGCAGTCAGTGAAGGAAATGTAATATTTATAGGTAAATATCGGCAAAAGGATGAACGGGCAGCAGAGCTCGCGATCCCAACGCCCAACGCACCGCGCCTGGAGATGGTGGAATAAATGCTAGAGGGGTTGATATTGCGAGGTGGTTGGAAGGGGAGGAGCTCACTACCCGTGTCTTGCGTTTATTGTACCGGCAGGTGAGCTGATCCCAATCTTCAGGAGCGGAGAGAGCCGAGGGGCTGGGGAGAAAGCTTGTACGCGTCGTCCTTGAGATGGCGTTTACATCATTTCGTCCATCTCCTCGTCTTCGTCGAACTCGCCTTCCTCTTCTGCTGTTGCATCCTGGTACTGCTGATATTCCGACACCAGATCGTTCATGTTGGACTCGGCTTCAGTGAACTCCATCTCATCCATACCCTCGCCAGTGTACCAGTGCAAGAAAGCCTTGCGACGGAACATGGCGGTGAACTGCTCAGACACACGCTTGAACATCTCCTGAATGGCCGTCGAGTTACCGATGAAGGTGGTCGACATCTTAAGACCCTTTGGTGGGATATCGCAGACGCTGGCCTTGATGTTGTTTGGAATCCACTCGACGAAGTACGACGAGTTCTTGTTCTGCACGTTGAGCATCTGCTCATCGACTTCCTTGGTGCTCATGCGGCCACGGAACATGCATGCAGCGGTCAGGTAACGACCGTGACGAGGATCGGCAGCGCACATCATGTTCTTGGCATCGAACTGCTGCTGGGTCAGTTCTGGCACGGTCAAGGCACGGTACTGCTGAGAGCCACGCGAGGTCAATGGAGCGAAACCAATCATGAAGAAGTGGAGACGTGGGAATGGGATCAAGTTCACGGCAAGCTTGCGCAAGTCGGAGTTGAGCTGACCAGGGAAACGCAAGCACGTGGTAATACCGGACATGGCAGCGCACACCAAGTGGTTCAAGTCACCGTAGGTTGGAGTCGTCAACTTGAGCGTACGGAAGCAGATATCGTACAGGGCTTCGTTATCCAAGCACATGACTTCATCGGCGTTTTCGACGAGCTGATGCACCGAAAGCGTGGCGTTGTATGGCTCGACGACGGTATCCGACACCTTCGGCGATGGGCACACCGAGTACGTGCACATGATACGATCTGGGTACTCTTCACGAATCTTCGAGATGAGGAGGGTGCCCATACCAGAACCGGTACCACCACCAAGCGAGTGGGTGATCTGGAAACCCTGGAGGCAGTCGCAGCTTTCGGCTTCCTTACGCACGACATCGAGGACCGAATCGATCAACTCAGCACCTTCCGTGTAGTGGCCCTTCGCCCAGTTGTTACCGGCGCCAGTCTGACCGAACACGAAGTTGTCTGGACGGAAGAGCTGGCCGTATGGACCGGCACGGACAGAGTCCATGGTACCAGGCTCCAAATCCATCAGAATGGCGCGAGGCACATAGCGACCGCCGGTGGCTTCGTTGTAGTAAACGTTGATGCGCTCCAACTGCAAGTCCGAGTCACCGTGGTAGCTGCCGGTTGGGTCAACGCCGTGCTCATCGGAGATGACTTCCCAGAACTTGGCACCGATCTGGTTACCGCACTGACCACCCTGGATGTGAACCAACTCACGCATGTTTGTCCTGCACAGGGGAAAGCAACCAGTCAGTGTCGAGACCACCAAGATCGCGAGCCGGCTTTTCCGGGCCATGTGGCGATTGGCAGCGAAGATCGCAGGGATGAAGAGGGGGAGGGAAGGGAACCCTCAGCGGCGCATGTCATCGCGCTGCAGTCGCTTCGTGCCCACGTCCTCGCTCTTCTCCCGCGCGCTCCGCTCCATCAACGACAGCAGCGTGAGCTCACCTTTCCTTCGCTGAGTCCTAATTCGATCTGGGGGCGCAGCGGCGGCTCGTGGCTGGCTGCTGTGACTTGAATTTGGAATTTTGCCGAATGAAAGTTTCATGGAGGTTATGTTTTTTTCCTTCGCCCCCCTTGGTTTCGCTCGGCGTTTCCTTCACCTGCTCTTGTTTGCTCCCCATAATCGAGACGAAGTAAAATATGTACTTTCCACCAATCACATCCGGCTCTCTCCCCATTTGCACTCCTGGATTGGTCAAAATTATGCTTGAGGCCCCACATCACAACCACACAACCGAGACACGATCTGAAACCACTTCCGTGCTGTGATTGGTCGATAATCGCGAGGTAGGAGGTCGGCTCCCTTCCCATACTCCACGCAAGCTTAAAAGGAAGGGCGGAGGATTGTCGCCCTGAGGAGTGTTGGTCGGCGAGCCATGACCTCGACAAGGCGGGGTATTTTCGGATTTGAATTTTTGAAACGCAGGGCTGGGTGGTGCCGTAATAAACGCGTTTGCTTCCCGAGGCGGGCTCGCGCCATGTGGCCCGGCCGTAAGCTTTCCTGCTCGCAACCGCAGTCCGTTCTTCCAAATTTGAAACTCGCACTTGGGTTTTTCTTCTGCAGGGGAAGGTTTTTCGTTGCCTGCCGGGGGTTTCCTGGGCAATTCAAACCAAGAAAAGCGCGCGCAACGGCTGCGCGGCGCGGCAGCCAATGAGAGCGCAGCGCTGACGCGGCAACCACGCAGGACTCTGGTTCCAGGTGGCGGCATTTATAGCAGGGCTGGACACGAAACCACTGCAAACCAATACGCTGTCGCTCTGTTGCGCATGCGGTTGCAGCTCTCGTAATGGGGGCTGTGGGTGGTATGTTTATAAAGTTAGAAGCATCCATGCATCTTCGTGTCCGGGCGGGTGTGGATATGGGCCGAGTTCGACCCGCAGACGAAAGATGCCTGCGTGTCTGCCTGTGCGCCGCTCGTTCTAGCCGAAGGGACGCCGACTTTGACTGTTCTTGATCTAGGCTGCGCGACTCGCGGCCGTGCGTGGCTGGTTGAGTGGCTACGAGAGCCTGCCACCGACACTCTCTCGGCACTGTAGCACACAAAGTGAGGAATGCATGGACCTAACATGATGACCACGATGCGCCAACACCATGGCTCCCACCACCATTCCCCAAAGGATGCGATCGCCACCGTCGTGATGATCTACAGCTTGCAGTCCACAAACACTCTTGCGCGACGATCACTCCTGACAAGCACCGAGCCGCATCACAGCGCGCGTCGCGTTGGGTGACGGGAGAATGATGTCACGGGCGCTGGGGCAAGCCAGGACGCTGCGACTTCTTGCAGCTGCATCCCACAGGCGCGAGCCTTTACGACTGGCTCGTGCGTTCTCTTCGTCGCTTCCGGAAGGCTGGGAGCGAGTCGTTCGCCGGAATGGTGCGAAAATGGCCACTCCCGCACGATCTCGAGTGTCTGTTCTCAACGTGTGATCATTTTGCAGGCAGCGTCGTGTATTCCAATGCCGCTCTGAGAAAGACTGTGCGTCACTTGCCTGGTGTTGAGCCTGAGCATGTTGCGCCACCTTCGACGCGAAAGGAAGTGAGCTCCGCGGCCAAGGCGGATGAGCAACAACGGGAATCACCGACAGCCTACGATACCGTGCAGACCACGACAACCCCTGATGATCAGGTGTTCGTGCCGATTAATTTCGACGAGGCCATGAGAATCGAAGGCCATGAGTCACAGATTGTGCATGTAAGTCCCTCATCGACCACGTTGTGGCGTGATTCGCTTTGCTGATGTCGGGCGCGCGCTGCGAGTGTAGCTTGAGCTGAAACCTCAACAAAGGCTTCGCGCAGAGACTGGTGCCATGATCTACATGACTGAAGGCGTGGATATGGATACCACCACTGCTGGTGGCTTCCAGCAAGGCGTTCGACGGTAAGATCTTCCATCAACGTGTATTCTAGCGACAGAAACTAAGCAATTGAACTCTTGAATAACGTGTGTTGGTTGTTCATCAGAGTGCTGACCGGCGAGAACTTCTTTGTCACTCGCTTTACGTACAACGGCACGTCCAAGGGCTATGTCGGGCTAGGGACGAGCTTCCCAAGCAAGATCGTGCGCTTCCGCATGAGCGACTTCATCGGCAACTCGGTCATCTGCCAGAAAGGTGCATTTCTGTGCGGATCTGACACGATCGAGATCAACATGGTGCGAACGCAACGCATGGCATCTTCTCCTCTGTCTCGTTGTCACTCACACATTTGGTGGTGCTACAGGAGTTCGCCAAGAAATTCGGTGTCGGCTTCTTCGGTGGCGAAGGCTTCATCTTGCAGCGTTTGTCTGGCGAAGGCGACGCCCTTGTCCGAGCCTGTGGCACACTTGTCGAGCGCGACTTGCAGCCTGGCGAGGTGCTGCGTATCTCAAGCGGCTGCCTGGTTGCCTTCGAACCCACTGTCCACTACGACATCACCACGATGAAGGGCTTCAAGAACATCGTGTTTGGTGGTGAAGGATTGTTTGTGACAACGCTCACAGGGCCTGGCAAGGTCTTCCTGCAATCGCTGCCATTCGACCGCGTTTACGGTGAAATCGTCAGCCGAGTCCCTACTGGCGGGCCCGGAGGCATGATGTTCCCGTTCATGATGGGCGGCGGCGGTGGTGGCGACGGTGGGGCATCAGGTGGTGTGGGTGACGCAAGTGCTGGTGCAGCTGCTGGTGTCGCCGGTGCTGACGCCGCCGAGAGCGAGGCCCTTGGTCAAGACGAAGACTGGAAGGCCCCCGAGGAAGATGCCGGGATTTATGGTGGAAACGATCAACCAGACTCCTCACAAATGGATGCAAGCGACAGTAAGGAGCTGCTAGACGACGAGGCCGCGGCAGAAGGCGTTGGGGAATCTGTACAAGGCGTCATGGACTTCTTCGACAAGTTGTTCCGCCCATGACCTCCGATGGTTGCATGTCAGTCAGCATGCCACTGAAGCACAATCAATTGTGTGTTTTTCGTTGAATACCGGTACGCTACCGTGTGTTTTTCCGTGTTCTCGCTTTGGTTGCGTGCATGCACAAGCGCCGCCATATCACGCCCTCAAACCCCCGACGGCACTAGGGCATTGTGGCATCACTATGGCGTGCGCCGACATGGTCGTCTACTGCTTCGACACGTTGCACTCGCATTTCCACGGTGGCGAGGAACCCGTGCCGAAGTTCGACGTCCAGGAGAAGTTGTACGTGATTTCTTGCTGCCGATTCTCACTTTGGTGTCGCCGTTGAACTAACGAGCGCCATGACTGCCATCCCAATCCACGACATGGGCGTGAACCGGTTGTGCCTGTAGCCCGTTGTTCGTGACGTGGGAGATTGAGCACGACGGCGGCGTGGACCTGCGTGGCTGCATTGGCACGCTCTCGCCCACGAAGCTGCAGAACTTGCGCGACTTCACGTTCAAGAGCGCGCTGCGAGACCGTCGGTTTGATCCGATCCAGCCCAAGGACTTCCAGCGCCTGCACTGCTCTGTGTCGTTGCTCATTGACTACGAAGACGCCGAGCATTACGAGGACTGGGAGGTGCGCTTTCAGTTGATGCTGACAACGGGGGCACTGCCGATTTTCACACGCGTGCCTTATTGTCCAACAGATCGGTGTCCATGGGATTATCATCGAGTTCGAGGACGCCAGTGGCAACGAATACAGCGCCACGTACCTGCCGGACGTTGCCAGCCAGCAAGGGTGGAACCACCTCGAGACGGTGACGTCGCTGATCCGGAAGGCTGGGTTCCGCCGCAGTGTGACGTCCTCCATGCTCAAGGCCGTCAAGGTGACGCGCTACCGCAGTTCCAAGCACAAGCTGACGTACCAGGAGTACCTGGCGCACAAGCAGGCTGCGAAGCACGAGAGCACGCCGCAGTGACCTTGTCCAGCTCCATTGGTTCTCGTTGCTGCATAGTGCTTTCTTTTGATGTATCGATTTCGTTAATGCTGTGGGTTTTCAGTCTACTGTGGGAGACGCTGTCGAATCCGTCTTCGTTCTCACTTCCTCGCTGTGGTGACGTGTGCACTCAGCTGTAGCGCGTCGAGTTAAGCGACGTCATGCTGCTGCTACGGTGGCTCAGGCGTTCGCGGTAGTCGTCATGGACTTGCGCAACGAGGCTTTCGCCACCGATCAATGGGTCGTACGACCCGATGCCTGCGTCCACGCTGCCGCTGTCGCTGCTGCGTTGCTCCATTGCGTCGACGTCGTCGTCCATCGAAGAAGCGCGTGTGGCGCTGCTCTTCTCACGACTTGGGGAGCGGGACGACCTTCCTGGGTCGTCTTGCTTGGCTCCGCGACGCGACACTGGCACTGCACGCTTTCGTTTGTTTTGCGCCGACGTCGTGTACGCCCCTGCAAGGCGCGAGTACACGTCCATCTGTGGTGCTGGTGGTGGCACAACAGCACCACCGACGTCGCTGTTGGCATCAATGTCCTGCGCAGCTGTGTGTACCGCCGACTGCGAACGTCCACGCGCCGCTGCTGGCGAGAACGCCGGAGCCGCCGGGAAGTGCTCGCTCTCGTTCTCTCGCTTCATGTTGGCCAACACTTCCAGCATTGGCGTGGTCTTCCGTGGCACGCTCTTCACGCCGAAGCCACTGGAGCTGGTGCGTTCCGTCGGCGTCAGCGCGCGTGGTGGCCGTAGCGACGTTCGATCTCGTTGACGCCGCGTCCGGTTCCGCTCCGCGCGCTTCTGGAGGACCTCGCGCTTGGACACGCTGTCCTTGACACGGGCCTTGTGAATGCCCGTAAAGTTGGTTGGGTTGGCCAATCGCGAAAAGATGGATGTGTTGGTGGTGGACGTGGACGAGGAATCATCGCTGCCGAGCGTGGGCGAGTCTTCCTTCAGGAACGGGTGGCGCGCACCGTCGTCGTCGTCGTCGTCAGCACGCTGCTGCGCCAGACGGTGGCGCTCACTCAGCGAGATCGAGTCGAGGTTGTCTTCCATGCCGTCCAGATCCACGCGATACTCGCGTCGATTGTCGCGTCGGCCCAGAGACTGCCCGCTTGGCAGCGGAATGCTGCTGTCGTCCTTCATTTCCACGTCATCGTCGTCGCCATGGGCGTGACCAATGTCTTCGTCCATCGCGACATCTTCGTCTTCGTCATCGTCGTCATCAAACTCGTTTGCCCACGAGGCTCGCCCGGTAGTTGCGAACTTGGTGACAGAGTTTGGAGCCGAGAACGGTGGCTTCTTGGCCACAGCAGTCGTCGCTGTGATCTCGAACGGCTTGGATCGAGGCTTCAGCTGACTGTTGTCGCGACTTGAGGCTTGATTGGACGCGATACGTCCACGCACCGACGCCAGCTGCTCCTCCAGCCACTTGATCTGTTCGCGACTGGCTGTGATGTCGGCTTGCTGCTTGGCCATGCGCTCCTGCAAAGTCCTGTCGTCGCGCTCCACTTGGCGTTTGACAAACTCCAACTCGTCGCATTTCTTGCGCAGGATCGCATTGCGCTCCTCCGAGACAGACAGGAGCACACGCTCACGATTGTCGACGGCGTCCCCGCCGTCCGCCTCCAATCCACCCTGGACCACGCGCTGCAGCGATTCTTCGTAGCCAAGTTTCAGCTGCTGCGTTTTCTCCCGTTCTTGCTCAAGGTTCTTCGTCAGTTCTGCCATTTCCACATGAAGCTTTGCCAGCTCCTGCTCCTTCCGCTGGTCTTGCTTCTTGACGTCGACTGCCATACCAAACATCATCTTCAGGAGCGTACGGGCTTCAGGCAGCGATTGGGTGCTCTCGATCTTGACAATTCCTTCAGCGTGACGATCTTCGTCAGCAATTTCCGAGATCTTCTCTTCCTTGTACTCGAGCTGGGCCTGGCATGATTCGATGCGTTCTTCGAGATCGTACAGCAGTTGCTCCTCCTCTGGCGTCAACTGGTACTCCTGGCGTCCAGAGCCACTCAGCCGGCGAATAGGACTTGGCGCAGGAGACACTGACTTCATAGGTGAGATCAGTACGTCGCGAATGTTGTTTTGTGACGAAAAAGATCTGCGCAGCTCGTCTTCCAGCTTGTCGCGCGCCGCATACAGCGCTTCCATCTCCTTCGCAACAGCTTCTCGGTCGCGTTGAAGCTGTTCAAGCTTTTGCTGCTCTTCAGCGCGTTTCTTGACTTCTTCGCCCAGCCACTTCGCGTCACGCTCCGCTTTCGTGCCCGTTGCCGTTTGCTTGTGTCGGCCGTAGGATGAGTTCATCTTGCGCGCTTGCGCCTGAAGCTGCTGTTGGTGCTTCAGACGAGCCTTGGCGGCACTAATCTCCTGCATTTTGCGTTTGAGCACTCGTTCTTGAGCTTCCTTCTGGGAGCCAAGTCGCTGGATGTGCTGCTTGTCACGCTGCTGCGATCGCTTCAAGCTTGTGATCTCTCGTCGTCGCCGATTTGCTTCTTCTTCGAACCTCTTGCGCTCATCTTGCATCTTCTTGATAAGATCCACCTTCTGACGCTTCATGTTCGTGATCTCTGCGTTCAGGACGCGCATTTGCGTATCATTCTTCTTCTTCTGATTCATGTATCGGTTCATCTCAGTTTGCTTCTTGCGCAACCCTTGCAATTCCGTTTCTTTGGACTTCAGTTCCTTTGCCAGCTTGGCCAATCGACCGCTACCACCACCAGTGGCATCGCCTTCGTTTCGGATCTTCATTTCCAGTTGCTGAATCTCATCAATCAGCTTGTCACGATCCAACTGCGCGATTCGGACTTCCTCCACCATTTGCGACATCTTCTGCTCGTAGTAGTTCTTCATTCTCTCGTAATTCTCCTGGTTCTGGCGAATGTTTTGCATAAGTTGCTCCTTCAGCGAAATCTCATGCGCTAGATCTTGCACAGACTGCCCCAAATGCTGTTGGCGACGCTGGAACACGCGATGACGATCGGCTTCTTCTTCAGCCTGAGACGCATCCAGCGCAGTTCCTTGCCCGTCGTCGCCAGTGTCCATGTCGGCGTCTTCATTGCCACTGGCATCACTGGCATACGCCGCATCTTCCGTCGCGTCTTCTCCTTTCAACTTGCTCAACATGGCGTGTTCCTTCTCAATCGCCTTCTCTGCCCGAGCCAACAAGTCATCGTCCATTTTCAGTGCCGCATCCGATGGCAATGGGGCCGCCACAAGAGCGGCAACCCCGCTACCCAGCAGTCCCGATTCCGACAAGTTCATCAACGCGCGGTCTCGCTCTCGCTCCACTTCGCGCAGTTGATCCTGCAAATCGCAAATCGTGCGCAAGTGTTGTTTCAGCACATTCGACTTCGCCTCACGCTCTTCCATACTGGCTGTTGGACTGCCGCTCCCCTGGCTTTCCTCGACACACAAGCGCAGGTAATCGCGTTCGGCCTGCGCAGCAATCATTTCTTCCTTCATGTGATCCATCTGCGTGCGATATCGCTTGATTTCTCCCGTGAGCCGCGACACTTCGCTCTCCGCCGTCTCTGCTCGGGAGCGTAAATTGCCGTACGAGTCGAAGTCCATGGGCATCCCAATGAGACTGCTGGCTCCAGCGGTAGCCTGCCGCAGCTCGCTTTCCGACAGCCCCGGGTTGCGCAGGCGGAACACCTCAGCCTGCAGCATCTGCACCTGCCGTCGCAATTCGGCCGTCATGGCCGACGCTTCATCACGGTTCACCACGGGCTTGTTGCGGATGTTGCGTGCTCGATTGGCGTACTTGAGCGCATTCAGCGTTTCCTCGAAGTTGACGTCGGCTGGGCTGACACACGCCAGCATGAGCGTGCGACTGTTGCCACCGAGCGAGTCCTGCAACATACGCGTGAGCTTGGAGTCACGGTACGGCACATGCACTTTCCCGCGTTTTTTGTCGTCACCGAGTGCGCTGATGACGTTGCCGAGCGCCAAGAGGCCCTTGTTGATGTCGATGCCCTCTTTCAGCCGCTTGCCCTCCGCTTGCGTGCGCTTCTGTCGCTCGGAGCCAGCCAAATCCACGAAATTGAAGTAGCTGGTGCGCGTTTCGTACTCTTGGTCTTGCTCAAGCTGTTCTGTGGCTGGTTCGTCGCCGTCGACCATCGTGGCGTCCACGGGCACGTGCTGCACCATCGACACCGTGAAGATCGCATGCGAGCGACTCGAGTGCGCGTTCATGAGCGTACTGCCCGTGGTACGACACAGCGTGCCGCGCTCCAGCAGTCGCAGACATTCGTCTGCGTCCGTCACCATCTCTTCCGACGCACCCACCACTTGCACTTCGCCACCTTCGCCCTCACGCAAAGTGACGCGCGTGTCGGACTGACCATCGTGCGAGAACTGCACGAGCAGGTCGCGGATTTCTTCGCCATAGACTTCCAGGAAGCGCACACGCAGCTCGGCCTTGTACCGCGGGTTCTCGAGCGTCTTGGCGTCGATCTGGTCGAACAGGTAACCGATGACGCGCGGGATGATGCCGTAGTCTTCGGGAGCCACATGCACGCAGCTGCCGCTGCCCATGGTGAACGTCTTACCCGAGCCTGTCTGTCCGTACGCGAAGATGGTGGCGTTGTAGCCGTCAAAGTGCGACTTGACGAGCGGCTCGACGCAGCGCCAGATGTCGCTCTGCTGCGCGTACTTGCTGAACACGTAGTCGTACGTGAACGAGCGGTTCTTGCCCATGACGATCTGCATCTCATCTTCCACCACGGACACGCACTCGTCGCGGCGATCCACTTTCTCGCGCCCGATCAGCGGTCGAATGCGCACGGCCACGCGCACAGCGCACGAGTCGTCATCCGTTCCATTCTCCATGCGCCCGCCAGTGCTCCGCTGTCGTCAACGGAAACGGCGCCAGATGCGTGGGGAAATGACGTCGATGAAGGACGTGCGAGACCAGGTCCGGTGGCTCGCTCTATCGGATGCTCAATGCACGCCGTCGACGACGCAAATTTGAGGCGCACGAGGCCACCGCCGTCGCGCTGCGCTTCCCCGTCCGGTGTCGCCGCGTCCGATGCGGTGGCGTTGGTGTTGGGCGTTTGGTGATCATGGAGCAAAAGCCCACCAGGGTGGTACACTAGTGGTACAGCGCCCGCCCCGAAAAACTGCAACCCCGCGTGGTAATTTACGAGTAAATTTATGAGACCACCTTGATAAATATACATAACGTTTCTGCAGTGCACAACGCATTCTCTCTCGGAGATTTACTTGTGGCTCGCCTATACAGGGGATCGCAGCTGCCAACAGGTAGTGCATCGCCCGTTCGGCAGCAATTTCCGAGCATACTCGACGCACACAATGATCTCACATCGTGATCAGTTTGCCGCCACCTACTCGCGCGCCACTGTGGCTGGATCACCTCACTACCCTTTATCCAATCCCCCTCACCATAAAGCCTCCTGGCAACACGATCCATTGTGCCTTTATTGGCATTGTCACCCAGAACGCTACGCACGCGCTGGTGGCGATGATTTCCATCGTTTAGAGTATTGTAACGCAACACACTACCACCCACATCGGCTTCTCCAACACTGGCAACGATGGCTTCAAGGGGAGCTGGTAGCAACCTTCTCACTGAAATCTATCTTCACGACCACGTATTGGTGCCATAGCATGTGCGAACACTGCAGTGCCCTCGCATGAACCTGTCAGCGCCACCCACCGCAAGATGACATCCGCGATATCATGGCACAAAGCGTGTGGCACAATGCGTAGATGGCTACTGGCGACTGCCCGCGTCTCGTCTTCACCGCCTGTAATGCATGACTACCAACAAATCAGCAGCCCCAATGATTCGGTTTCCGCGCAGTCCGCCGGTTAGCAACAATAGCAAGTGGATGAATCACCACGCTGCACATCCATATAGATCTGTGGTTGTATTCTGTACTTGTGCGTGGAGCGCATCGCGTCGCCTTGCCTTCGCTCGTTCAGCCGCTCACTACCTTCGCAATTATATCTCCTATCGACAACGCGTGCATCACTGGCTTCGCCGTCACGTCCATCGCATTCATGAGATTCATCGTTCGTGCCAGTTACCACTCACTTCACCTACTCACATCGATTGGTGCGCCTCGCCACCGCAAAAGTTTGAACAGCCGAGCCCACTTACTCCACCTCAAGCTGAATACTCGCCTCAATTCAATCACCGCCGATTAACCCACCAAGCGCCTTAACCCACCAAGCGCCTTAACGTGGAAAATGGTCGATAAGAAAAAACCTTGAATTCTTATCGACGATTTTCCATGATAAGCTCGACCAATCATATTCGTTCATATCAAGGCTCCGATTTACTTTCCCAGCAAATTACTGCCAGCGCACCTAAGATTTACGCCTCCGAACTCACGCATATTTTTAAAAT
>NSDO01000182.1:174499-185657 GCA_002286825.1 Lagenidium giganteum | reverse complement strand
TTGGCGACCAACTTCCCCGCACCAACTGGCGACATCACGTACGCAATCACAACAGGATGGCAGACGCAGCGGCAAACCTTGCCATGGACAGCAAGTCGTCGGCCCAGTACGACGGCACGGACACACCGTTCCCGCCCAGTGTGCTAGCCCACCTTGGCTCCGACCACGACGCATGCGGCCCGCATCCTCGCGAGCCGGCGTCACCCACCCATGGACAACCCCCGCAGCGCCTCGCGACGCCAACGTAACTTTCATATTTAGCTATTGGAGGGATCTTTAATTAGACACACACAATAGACGTCAACTTCACACACATACAACTTTTACAGCGGAACATTCGGCGCCAAATTGGCAGCTCCGGCGGGTTTGTTGATGAGTCGACTTATCGCGGTGATTGAAGTACCGGAAGTATCGCCAACTCGATGTAACGACGTTCGGATGGAGGGCGTTGACGTTATTGGGAATTTGGTCACTGACAACGGCGATCAACAGCATCAACGTTCAACCAGGAGAGCGCGCTGAGCCACGAATGACCGCCGAGGACTTGATAGCAGCAATGCCGGTCACCAGTCTACAATCCACGCCAGGGGCATCAGCGAACACCATCTTCCGGTCGCTCATTAACGGAACCGACCCCGTGGTGTTCAAGGTTTCAAACAAACTCTGCTATGTCTGAAAATGCCATCAGGACTCGCACCGAGAAGTTAAGCCGGCCACCCGCTGGGTTCACATTCACCCGACAAACATAGCACGACGTGTTGCTGTCGAAGAAGGATATTGCTGCGAAGATTGTGAAGATAGCGCAATCGTCGCAGCTCCTCAGGACGAATGACTTCCCAGTTGATGTCCGAACCATCGCGTTTGCAATCGAGAGAAGCAGAAATCGGCGAATGCGATGGAATCTGCGCAAACTTTATCCCTTCCATTGTTTTCTTAATTCTGGACCATTCCAGTTCGCGACCAGATGGTTGTGAAAATGCGCTGGTAGTGGGAGAGAGAGGCACCTTCGTTACCGGTGATGCCATGCTATTGCTATCGATCAATCAAGCCAAACCGTTTGGCAACAACAGGGTTCATTACGCTGCCAATCATATAGTTTGTCTTGTCCATCCAACTCTTTGTTATGAAGAATCTTGAGGTATGTTGCGATGGGAAGTAAGCGACCTCGCCCAAAGCTATGGAGCCGAGTGAGTGTGTAGCGATGAGCACGTCGTACAAAGGATTAGAGTTTCCCAATAAACAAGACTTCATCACACGTGCTGCTTCTTGAACAGCAACAACTTCCTCAATTTGTTCCATTAAAGCCAGCGATCAAGGTCGATACCAACGTGCTGCGTCCGAACAACTTCAAGAACCATACATGGAACGCATCTCTCTCCCAAGGAGACAATTGCTCGTTAGTTGCAGAGAACTACATCGAATACGTTGAGCAAAACAACCTCTTCATGGACAAGAACGAAGTCGAGCACACAACTCTCGCCACTGCTCTCTTCTTGCTCTGCGAGAAGGCACGCTTGTACGATATTGTCTCCAAAAAGGGAGGGTCAAACACGACATCTGCCAACTCGACAGCGATGACATTGAACTTTGACAGCAACATCAAGTACGGACGCATTGGCGTGATGGTTCCCGAAAATGCTGCCATCATATCTCTCGCGGTGATGTTTCCTCTGCTGTGTGTCTCGCTACATCTGTTGTTGGTCCAACTACTGCTCCGATTTGGCGACGATTTCGAACAAGTCGTAACAAAAACGTCTGCGGCGCGAATCGCGGAGATCAGCGGCAGAAGCAACGATGTCAACGCAGAGTGTCAGTAACACATTCGTGCAATACGTACGAGAAATTGAGAACTTGCTGGTGCAAGAATTCAGGTACGAAGCGCTTGCGAAGATCGTGCGCCTGAGCGATAGCGTGGAGCATGACCTTGCACTCGGCYGTGAGCTGGTTGCCCTCGCTRAGTAAGATGCGACGCTGCAGGTTGGCCGTGAATGCCTTGAGATACAGCAGCTTGGCTCCATTGTCTGTGATGTGATTGAAGTGCAACACAAGCTCCTGCAACGTCGCGTTTGGTTCGAGGCCGTCTGCCAAGCTCACGAGGACGGAATCTGCCATTGCAGTCCGTCAGGAGACATCAATCAGTATTGCCACGACAGAAGGAAGCGCGGAACCTGCCTGTGATGTGATTCTTGCTCACGTTGAGGACACGGAGGGCAGGAAGCAGCGACAGGAACAACCCCAGCTCTCTTGTGCGGCGCAAGATTAAGTACCGAAGGACTCGACCTCGACGCCGATAGAATCTTCGTTTGACGAGATTCGTCGGAACAAATTCAACAGCGTGGTCGGAGGTGAACATCAACGTTCACCATGGCCATCTCATGTACAAAATGTTGACCAGGGTGCAGCTAGGGCCCGATTGCCACGGACGTTTGCGACGTCGTTGATGCTGTTGGTCGCTCCCACCTATCGTCAAAACCTGACCCACCAGACTTGGCTGCTAACCTCCGAGTCAGGAGTTTTCACTCCTAGGTACATTTTTGATTTGAGGGAGTTTTAATGGGTGGTAATCCGGACTGAGTACGATGTACGCACATCAAGCGATTGCTGCTTGCTCCTCCAGTTCACCCGTGCTATCGATACTGCTCTCCACAGTGCTCTCTCTCTGTCGACTATGGCTGTTTTGTAACTCCCATAAAACTGATGCTTTGCTTACATCCACGGGACTTCGCAATCGCAACGTCACACCTTCCACCGTCAACGTAGCGAGCTCTCGTAGCGCTGTCGCCTGAATTCCGTCCTCCGACGCAGGCTTCAGCAGAATTAGAGCGGTGAGGAAGTTCTTTGGGTATTGCATGTCATCCATCATCACTTCAGCGGTTTCCGACACAGTTGCTTGTGTCATGCGAGGTTCGGAATCGTCGTCAGACCAGACCAAGAGCTCCATCAGCAACAAGAGCAACGATACACCCAGCAGACCGAACATGGACACGAAGGACACGATGGCAGCATCGTTTGGAATCATCACGCCAAGGTGCACGAACTTGATGTTGCCGTCGAAGCTCAGGGTGGTTGCGGTCGAGTCTTGATTCTGTTCATTCGGCCTCGCTTGCTCAATAACGTGGATGACGTCATACAAGCGAGCCTTCTCGAACAGATGAAACATTCCCGCAACTGAAGACACGTACTCGATCTGATCTCTGTCCATGAAGAGGTGGTTCTTTTCCACGTATTCGATGTAGTTCTCGGCGAGCAGTGAGCAGTTGTCGCCCTGGAAGATTGCGGGATTCCCTACCTGGCTCCTGAAATTGCTTGGACGGATGAGGCGGCTTTGAACGTTCATTGCCAAGGTATAACGATTTTGAAAGAGTCGATTTTTTTCTACCAGCAGCACCTGCGATGAGTTGCCATCAAGTGGATACTGGAAGCCCATACACGACGAGTTCGCATCGATACACTTGGCTCCATGGCTGTTGGCAAGGTCGTACGTCGTCCAACGCAATATACCTGCCGAAATCTCGTAGCGCCTTGTTGGATTCACCAGTTCTACCGTGTGATTGACAGCTTGCTTGTCGTGGTCGTTTTCGGAAGGCATCACTTGATTAATAGACACTAATCGCATTGAATCTCCTGTGACGTAGCTGCTTTTGCCAACAACACTCAGTGCATCCCTGTAATTGCCGACTAAAGGTACCAGCAAATGTTTGATCGGCCCGTCCGGTTCATTTTCCAGAGCGCTGCACAGTGGAGCCACCCGGACGTCGAGCTCTGCGAAGTCCAATCCTTCGTGAAAAGATGCGCACCCTGACGCGCTGCATTCCAAGTTCAGCTTCCACGTTTGCTGGCCGCTTGCGTCGTGGAAGGAATTGTTCCTTGTTGTATTGGTGCTGAAAGACGAGACCATATCCCACAACTCGTCGCGGTCATATCGCATCGTGACAACGTCGAACGTGATGTTTTCGGTCACCTGATACCGTGCGATTTTCAAGTCCATGTTTGAATATTCCTGCCTTGGATTCTTGAGGGCGCGTTGAATCACTTCTGATGCAATCGCTTCAGTGTCAATATCACCCCGAAAAAGCGGATGCATAAACGCACTGAGCGCGATTTGGCCTGCGACTTGCTCAGGATCAATAGGCATGACGCTTGAGTTGGTTATGTTGGAGGATTCGGTAAACATCACAACTTCAGTGGTCGTGGTTGGCTTCGACATCATCAGGCTGTGCCATGATTCGCGCGTGAAGGCAAATGTCGTATCAGGACGGTTGGCATGTTGTCGTCGCATGCTTGCGGCTTCATCCGATACGCTGAAGCTTTGTGCCAGTTTTGAGCACTTGAAATCGACTTCTGGATCTACGCCAGCGAGGAATGACCGCAAAACGGAGTTGGTGGACACTGTGGTCAGATTCTGGTTGCTGACAGCTGATGGCAGCGAGGCAAGGTCCACGATACCGATTCTCGGATCCACTCGTTCACCTGGCTGGACGTTGATGCTGTTAATTGCTGTTGTCAACGACCAAACTCCCAGCAACTTCGCTCCAAGCGCACAATGTTTGAACAGTGGCGTCGGAGACACCACAGTAAGCGAATGAGCGGCCGCAAGTCCATGAACCAGTAACCCAGCAGGAGCCGCCAGGATCGCACCAAGTGTTCCGCTGTAGAAGCTATAGCGCTGCACGGAAGCTTCGACTTGTTTCTCATCCGTCACTGTGTGCAGCACCACTCCATCGCCCATCAAAATGCTCAGCAACCCCACGTACGCACAAACCAACGTGATCGTGGAGACAACCAAGCGACTGTGGTGCAGGTGGACAAGCAACGGAATATCTGGAATCCACGCAATTGAGTGTGTCTTCTTCGACTCCTCTGATAAAGACGCTCGTGCCGTCATCGGCTTGGGACTCTCGCTTGCATGACGCGTCAACTCTTTCGCTTCGTCCAAGACAACACATTCATTCGATTCACAGCGCAGCTGAAGTATGGATGGTTCGAGTGCTGTCAGGTCGCAAGAATGGTTTCCGCTGCCAATTTCGCAGCGAAGTAGTGCTTTGGGGAACTGCTGGTCATCGACAAGCACTTGGATCACTTTCGTGGCGCTAGCTTCCTTGCAGCCTTCCTCGTTGACGCCATGCGCGTGCCAGGGAACAAATATGACAAGCACGACGAGCACCGCACAGCTTGCGATCGATATGTACGCAGAGATCATCGGCAATGACGCGACGAGTTCGATGGAGCGTCTGTTTCCAGCAAAAGCGAACGTTTGGGGACCATTCGGCTGCGTACTGATTCTTGGAATTGAATCAAAGGCTTGGCCGTTCTGGAACAGAAAGAGGAGTCCACCTGTGCATGCCGAGTGAAACGACTCGTCAGAGTAAATATGGTTGGCCATCACCTCCGCGATGAGGTTATCTGCGCCGATGTCGCAATCGCTTCCACTGCGCTCCCTCCAGGTGTCTGAGACTGCAAAATTGCTCGGTCGGATGAGAACAAAGTTGGAGGTGCTCACAGCTAGGTCCATCCGAAGCGAACTCATCATTGGGGGGAGCCGAGCTGTTTGGATGTGATCACGTGAGACCATAATCACACGTGATGAGTTGGTCGCGTTACTTGCTTTTTCTCGTCGAGGCACGGTGAGGGCGATTCCTCGACAACGAGACACCTCGTCGTCACAAGCCGCTTGATATGTCTCGTCCAGCTGGCTGACTTCCCAGCGGAGGATTCCGACAGTGATGGACGAAACGGGCCTGATTCCTATGATCACCGCCTTTTTGTCGGAAGACTTCTCGTCGGAAGACGATCCGTTCGCTTTCGGAATCAACTGCAGTTCTTGACCTTCGATTCTTCGTCCAACGCTATAGAGAATCAACTGCCCGGAGTTATCGTTGTCGCTGCACTCAACGGGCTGCCCACTAAGGGCAGTGGATACGTTGCAAAATTGGTACGCAGTGACGCGACTCGACGGTACCCGTATCACGGAGAAACAAGCGGATGACCCGCATCTCTGCGCTAGAATTGTTGCCTTTGACCATTGGCGGTCATTGATGCATTCACGACAAAAGGCATCACCACTCTTCGCCGAGTGCTGACTGTCGATTGTGACCGAGTCGAAGACGACATGCGATGCGAGAAGCGTCCGACTGAACGTGATGTTGGCGTGCTCATGTTTCAACTCAAACCCCATGCTCTTGGTCGTGTTCCCAGGAAACGAAATGAATTCCTTCAACGCCAGCTCATGGGTTTGCGCTAGTTGTTCGGCTTCTGACTTGCTGGCATTGTACTCGAGCCCCGCAGAAAGTGCCAGAAGTGCATTTGCGATGCTACTATGGAATGGCATCTCACCCACCTCGTGCTCGATCACGGTCTCGTTCAACGCGCGCTGGAGGTCCATCGAAAACGAACGCGTTTGATTCGGTTCGATCGTCATAGGCAATATGTCTTGGAAGAACGGTCGCGCCTGCAAATCAAACCGAACGCTAGGGGTATATCCAGTGGACCCGTTGCCGCCCGTGCACTTGGAATCGACGAAGCTTTGCCGTGATCCAACCAGTGACTGGAAAAACGAGGTGGCGTTGTTGACGTCGGCTGGGCGCAAAACCTTTGCGTCAGTAGCGCTCATTCGCGCTTCGAAGCTCGTTTCCACATGCTGCAGGTTGACACTGGCGAGAGCGTTCGTCACCGCAGCCGTGATGGCAACGCACGCAATCGCCCGGGTGGATTTGGTGATTTGATGGCGCCACTGACCGGTCACTTCGTTCGTATCTAGCGTTGGGTTAGCCATCGGTCGTAGCACCAGCGTGAACACGACCGGCACAAATGCCTTGACAGCGAACACCAATGGCTCATCCGCCACCGACATGAGCGCTCCCGAGATCGCATTGAAGCGATCGACCGTGTCCTTGATTGCATCGTTCTTGTCAACGCGCACGCGTGGCAGCACAAGCTTGCTGAAGGTGACTACGACAACGGCAACGATGAAGAGTGCAGTCACGCCGACGACAGCAGCCAGCCACGGTCGCCAGCGGAGCTTGAGTAGCAGCGCCGCAGGGGCGGTCATGGTCACAGTCTTCATCGATCCCACGAGTTTGTCGGCGTTGTCGCAGACTCTCCGTGAAAGTGAGTTTCACACGCGTTCTCGGGGAATGTCGAATTCGATCGCAATGCCAAGCACAGCCAATAATGGATTGATGGATATGCGCGCCAGGGAGATATTCGAAGCCTCTACTTGAGAGGCTCCTCAAGGCTTCTATATTTTGTGAGGCTTTGAGACTCAAAATTGTCACAGCTTGTGTGTGATTGGGCTGTGTTTGTGTGAATGTCGGAAAGTCGGTGTCGAAGTGTGCTGGTAGGGATTGGAGGAAGAGTAGCTTGAGAATTGGAAGGCAAAATGAGAAGTGAGATCGGGAGGCCTTAGTGCATGCAGAAAGCTGTCCTACGCCTAGATCTTGTAAAACTACAATTCCTAACTCAGGACGACGCTTGCTGAATTATCCATCGTCCAATTGGAACGATGAAAGTAAATCAAGGAGCTTTCATTGGTGAAAACTTGGTCACTGATTTTTTGAAGAAGAATGTAGAGCGACGCGGATTGCGTCACATGACCTCCCTTGAAGAAAAGGCTTACTTTGACGAGCTGCGTGGCTTCCAGTACTGATCAATGAGACCAGATAGCTGGTTGAGATTATCAATAGGTTCCCACGTTGCTTCCTACTTCTGCTCAACAAGCCACCACACGAGATATCGAGTTTGCCTCGGCGGCGACGGTGATTGATGATGGCGCGCACAAGTTGTCCTTCAGTGACACCGTCAGCAAGCAATACTGGAGCTGTTTGTTGCTTGCACGCATCGGATTCATAAAGCTTCAACAACGACGTGTGAAAAACAGGATGAAGCTTCAACTCCCTGGACAATGCCAATTCATACGAATCCTCAGATACTTGTTTGAGCACTTGAAATGGTCAAATGAATCTGGGAGCCAACTTTGAAGTCTTTGCATAGCCTTTGTGCCTCACATCAATGTTCGTGGCGTTCAGTAACACTTCATCGCCAACAGAGAATACTTGCGCACGTCTGTTCTTGTCATAATACGACTTCATGCGACTTTGGGCTTCACGCATGGCGTCTTTGGCCATCTTGAGGAATGCTTCTTGCTGCAACATCATTTCTTGTGCAGTCTTTGTCATAGACGAGAACTCTGAATCATTTGCGATGTCATCCGGCATATATGGCGTATTTCCTAAATCTGCTTCAAACGGTGTCATGCCAATCGATGTGTGAAAACGACGATTGTAGGCTTATTCAGCCAAGTGTAAGTAATCATCCCAGTTGTCCTGCTGCGGATTGACGACTCCGCGAAGATAGTCTTCAATGAAGCGATTCGTTCGCTCTGTTTGACCATCGGTCTGTGGCCGAAAAGCAGACGATAGATTGTGCTCAGTTCCTGAAGCAGCAATCAAGTTCTTCCAAAACGCAGACGTAAACTTCGAGTCGCGATCGGAAATGATAGACTTCGGAAAGCCATGGTCTTTCACACAGTTCTTCATGAACAATTGCGCTGTGTCTTCAGCAGTAGCTTTGGTTTTCGTAGCGATGAACTTGGCGCGTTTTGTCAATCGATCGACAATGACCATGATGGCGTCATACCCATATCCCGTTATTGGTGATGAAACGAGAAAGTCCATAGAGATATCGGTCCAACGACCTGCTGGAACTTCCAGGGGATTGAATAACCCTGGTGGCTTCGTTTGACGAGCCTTGATGTGCTGGCACTTTTCACAAGTGCTCACAAGTGTTCACAAAGTGCTGAATGTACTTGGACATCCGTGGCCAATAGTACTTCTTCTGGACGGCAATGTACGTCTTGAAATACCCAGGATGGCCTGCCGTGTCTGTGTTATGGTTTTCACTGATGACACGATTTTTGAGATCTTCATTATCGGGGACAACTAACCTGGTAGCCTCATCTTCACAAGTCTGGTAGTATAACAATCTGTCGACAACTGAGTACTTGGGTTCCTCTTGACCCACGCTGATCATACGCGTTGGCACTCTTCATGGCCTCGTGCAATGATGGACTGGACTTCATCACAGCCATCACTTCACGTCCATTAGCTGCTTCGAGCAGTTTTGAGAGACTGACTTGAGCTGCTTTGTGCTCAAAGGCTGGGCGTCGTGACAATGCATCAGCCACTTCATTCGTCTCGCCTGGAATCCACTTGAACATTGGTTCAACTTGGTCACACCGAACTGACCTTGATGTCCAACGTGTTTGTAGTGGTTGAGAATCTCTCGTTCAACCGATTGACGACGTCGGCGACGACCACCAACATTACGGCATGACCGCTTGTCTGGACGTTGCAGCCGCCACTGGTCACTTGACGCACGGGGCTGCAGAGTTAACGCGTTCCAATCAATGATCGGATTTTGTTCGCGAAGCCAAATCATACCCAAAATGACATCATTGTTTTCGGGGATTGGCATGACTAGGAATGGTCCTGTCAAAATCGGGAATCCGGGGATGTTCAATGACATCTCCACGGTCTTCTTAGGCTGACGAACACTCTGACCGAGACCGAGATCAACCGTGATCATATCGGTGGGGTCTTCACGAACGGCGAGATTCAGATCTCGAGCCAATTCTTCAAAAATGCGTTGAGACTACAGCCATTGTCGATGAAGATCGACACTTCGCGAGAATTCGTCGCGGATGAAAACGCAGTTGCCATCACCTTCAAAATGGCATAAAACGAACCACTAATGTAGTTGTTTGTTTCGGTGCGTTCGTGGGACTTGCAATCTGGCGCAATGTGTCCCTTCTTACCACACTTGTGGCACGTTGCGGACTTCTTCCAGTCATTTTGAGACTTATCCTCATCCGACTTTGGCGTTTTGCCTGGTTTGTCAAACTTCTTGGGTGGATGACGATCATTGGGCTTCGTCGGCGGTTTGTTCGCAAAATGCGCGAACTCAAAGTTCGTCGCGATGGTGACAGCCTCTTCCAAAGTTGATGGACTTTCCTATTTTAGCTTACGAGCGGTTTCTTGACGAAGATCGGATTGGAAGTATAAGCGCTTCTCCAACTCGGAAATTGGGATTTCGGTCTGAGCAAGCAAGTTGTGGAACTCCGATACGTAGTCATTGATTGTCTGACTCTGGCGAAGCTTGATTAGTCGCTCGCGCAGATTGTACTCGACGTCCGTGGGTCGGAACCTTGCTCGTAGCTGCGTGATGAAACGCTGCCACGTCTTGTGTACGCTAGCTGCATCGCATTGTGCGGAAACCTCGCGGTACCAATTCTAGACTGTCTTGCCCAAGTTGTTGGAAATCAACGTGACGAACGTCGATGAGTCTTCTTCCATAAGGTCGCGCTGGCTTTGGTAGTACTCTTGAGTCTGGAAAATCCAAAGCTCTAGGTCTTCAATGAGCTTGCCAGAATATCTTGGCGGGTCACCATGCTTGATTGAATTGCCTTGTAAAGACAACAGCCGCTCAAAGTGCTGATTGGCCTCGTTCATTTGACGGTTTACCTGATCCTGGTATGGTTGATTCTGCAGTTGGAGATGATACATGAATTGCTCGAACATGTTGCCTTGACTTGTTTCCGCCTGACGTGCAGCTTGTTGTTGTGCGGCAAAGGCTTGCTGCTGTTGCGCAAACTGTTCGGTGAAGTGTCGCTGTTGCTGTACAAATTGCTCAGCAAAGCTGGCTGCTTGGGCTGCCGTTGGTTGTTCCATTGTTGGGTTCTGTTCGGTTTCTGTGGTGGAGCGGCGCTGGAAAGCTTGCGACCAGTCGCCACACGTGTCAGGTGGGACCAGAACCGCGGCGGGTCCCAGAATCCGGTCCCATAGGTCGGTCCAACGGGAGGATCCGGGCCGGGTGCGGCTCGGAGACCCGAGCCAACGTGTGAGAGAATCCAGGCTCGCCTCGAGCGGATCACACAAGTGGGAAGCACCGGGAGGCATGCGACATGGCGCAGGGGACGACAGAAGAATGTCCTGACACGATCGAATGCGTGTGTGGATCCAAGATCGAAAGGATGCTCAGAACAGTCTCATGTTCCAAGGCTGACGGCTAATCAAGTGGATGCAACTGCGGAGAGCATGGAGAGCTCTGACGCCTTCCATGCTGCCAAGCATGGATCAAACAACCAATGTTCACTGCTGCCAAT
>NSDO01000182.1:110716-147299 GCA_002286825.1 Lagenidium giganteum | reverse complement strand
TTTCTGCAGGTGGGGGACCTCTCGGACGTGAACGAGGACGAGGGTTAGGCGATTCTCGTTCGCTTGGGCGAGGTCGGCGTGTAGCCATTAATCCAAGCGGACTTCTCAACGAAAATCAAAGATGTATTACATTCTCTCGACTATTGCTTATCGATCCGACGACGCTTTGGGTTGCGCAGCTTGGTCAACTGCCGAATCTTGAAGTCGAGCGTCAGAGAGATCAGTTCCTTCAGCTGTTCAAGACGGCGTCGAGCGTGGTCGGTCACGAATTGAATGGCGTTTCGAGCAAAATGGTCTCGAGCGTCTGGAATCTTGTTTCTGATTAAGTTGACCAACCGATCGGACTTCAAGATGGACTGCTAGAGGCTGAGTCGGAGCTGGTCGAACTTGCCGCTGTGCTTGGTCACGTCTTTGGATGACTCGGACCAGTCAGGATCCTGGTCTCGAGCCTTACGCTTGCCCATCGACAGAGGCAGCGACCTGCGACCGTTGGTGATGGATCCCTCGGCTTTACCGGCTAGTGAGAGTTTTACTCTGGTTTTCGTGGACTAGCGGGACAGGCACACGGTACTAAACCCAGCCCTAGTCTCTCGACCGCACTCGTCGTCAGCAGGTGCGTTCTCGTCGTTCAATTGACTCTTGGACCAACAAGTGCTACCATGTCACAGATTGTGTGTGATTGGTCTGTGTTTGTGTGAAATGTCGGAAAGTCGGTGTCGAATTGTGCTGGTAGGGATTGGAGGAAGAGTAGCTTGAGAAATGGAAGGCAAAATGAGAAGTGAGATCGGGAGGCCTTAGTGCATGCAGAAAGCTGTCCTGTAAAACTACAATTCCTAACTCAGAACGACGCTTGCTGAATTATCCATCGTCCAATTGGAACGATGAAAGTAAATCAAGGAGCTTTCATTGGTGAAAACTTGGTCACTGATTTTTTGTAGAAGAATATAGAGCGACGCGGATTGCGTCGCACAAAGCCTCACAAGATATAGACGCAAAGTTTGAGTCACAGAAAGGCTTAGCGTTGGATTGCGCGTTTCGTTCAACAAAATCCCTGGAAAACAATCGTTGGGTTCACGACTTGTGACCCAACTCGTGACCCACGTGAACCCAACGATGAACAGCGCGATCTACTCGTGACCAAACTCACGATGGAACAGCAGAACACCAAGCGCGGAGCATTTACGTATTAAATACCAAAGGGGGCGCCGCGATTTACTCGCTAACAGCTCAGCCAGTGCGCATCCGTCCCCAACAAACAGCACAACTTTGATCGCGGCAGCGCGAACCCCACGCGGTCATGATACACCAACAGGCGTCAGTACTGGGGACCCTACAATGCCACCCACAGTGCGATCAGCGAAGGAAAGCAAGGGCCTCACAAACGAGCGAGCATGTCAGATTCAAATTGATGACAGTGTGAGCGAGCAACCCACGCAAAACACCATCAAGCCACCAACACCTGACAACGTGAATGCCGCCGATCATGATACAGAGTCTGACAGCGCTGCCGAGAACCACGAGAGCCAGTGACCGCAACACGTTTGGGCACCACAGATCTCCGATCGTTCAGCGCATCCATTTCCAGAAGACGAAGTCCAGCACACAGCACTGATACGCAAACCGCGGCTCGCTCCAAGAGAGCTCGTGTCGACCGTGTCCTCACGTACGCTGAAAGTGAGCTGGAGGACGGGTCAGGGACCGAATTTGTGCAAATGATGATGATGCTGCGCAAGGAAAATGCTGCGCGTGAACGCCGAGATGAACAGCCACGACATGAAGAACGTGCCGCAGCCGATACACGACACCAAGAGATGATAATGTTTATGGCTGCATGATCTAGGAAGGCCATACAAAACGAATAAATTCAGATCTAAGCCACGCATTCTGCACACGAACACACAAATAACATTCTAATCTCGCTATAACACATTGTTCGCACACAAACATTCGACAGACGAAAGGTGTTCTCCAACCGAATTGCTCTTCGCTTGGGGTTAAGTGGCAGAGGAACCTGCAAACGCTGGAACACCTTCTCAATAAAGCCGACGCCCCCACTCTGCCGCTTGACGAACGCGCAGAACAGCAGTATTGAGTGCCATCGAACCAAGTTGCGCGTCCAAAGGCAGGCGCTCCAACTCACCGTCTCTAACGGCGTAATGATTCGTCCATTTTGCGACTTTGAGTACGGAAACGCGGAGTCGGACACGCCGCCAAGTGTTTGATCCGGACACTTGTCAGGGTCGAAGAGTGAGTGACAAACCTCCAGAGCGATGTCACCATCATTCCAGCTTCCTGGGAAGTTGTGTTTCGCCAACACAATCGTGCCGCCCGCCGCAACGCACAGAGTTCTGTCACCAACACGGAATGCAACCAGTCGTTGTAGTAGGCATTCTGAAGATCGCACATAGATGGCTTTTGAACGCGATGGTGTTTTTCGTCAATGAATCCCCACGTCAAATCAAAAGTGACTCTTTCTTGCAATCCAATGGCACTATTGTTGTTGTTGTCCTAATCGTGGCCATCCGTTTCGACCCTGTCAAAACTGACGCAGCGCCAGCAACAGTGCTTCCTCCGACTCGGCAAGATGACGGGACAGCTACGCTGCTACGCTGTCCCGCTGGTGGCATGCCAAAGAGCTGACAGAGCGTCTTCTGCCGCATTGTACTCGCATGAACGTCAAGACCAAGCCCAGCTTGATGAATTTGGGTGATCGCGCTGGAACGTCCCACATTCGAGCTGCTCATCTGGTAGTGTTCTGAAAACGCCAATGCGAGGTCGTTGAAAATGGTGAGCGATGGACCGGTAACGTGAATGAAGCTTTTGTCGCAGCTGCTCGCAACCAGAGCAGACCATGCACATCGATTAGGCGTGTCCAGGCCGCTGCACGTGAGGTGATGTTAAACTCGAGCCTTGGTGATGATGAAGATGGCTGCACACAGCGCCAGCTTTCGTCGCCGCTGCTGCTTCCTCTTCAGAGCGAGAAGGTCGCGTTCCATTTCCTCGTGCTGATGTGGAATTCCCTCTGCGTTGCGGTCGGCATAGACCGCGACGCACAGACCGTGACATATGTGGCCGACATACAGTCGACCCCCGACTCAAAAACTATGGCTAAATCATGATCTGTTGAAGGATTTCCGTGCTGGTGAGGAATCGGAGAGCGGAGGAAATGGAGCCACCCGGAGCGCCACGTGTTTTCGGGGGAGATGACCCGCAGCTGCGCCTGCAGGGACTCGAAGCCCACACGAGCCGGTCTACTTTCTCTCTGCCCCAGACAATCCTGGAGTTCGTCAGCGCGAGCAAAATGCCGAAAGGTGTCGTAACCAAGCATCAGTGCGACTACCGCATGACCATGACCCTTGAGCAAAAATTGCTCTTTCTAGAAAAATTCGGCCCGCGCCGCCTGGCAGCAGTCGCACAGAGCTGTGTCGGTGGGCGAGGAGGAGTTCGGCCTGTGGAAGACGCCCAATCCGTGCACCATCAACAACATACTTCGCATCGGCGACGGGCTGGACTCTGTCTCCAACTCGCCCCGCACGTTTCTGAGAAATCGCAAGAGAGTCCCAAAGCTGAAAGTGCCTGAACTCGTATGATTATTTGTTGGCGTGGGTGCACCGCGAACATGGTCCTGACGGACACGCTGTTAAAACAGAAGACCGAAGCGATCCTAACGACGCTGAATAGGTCCGATGCCTTGAAGCCAGCAACGAGTGGTTGGATAGATTCAAGAAGCGCAACAACATTCGCGCGTTTATTTTGCACGGGGAAGACGCCAGCACGGACGAGGACACTGCGGCGAAGGCTGCAGACGACTTGAAAAAGCTCACTGCACTCTACGACCCGAACAACATCTTCAACTGTGACGAGGCTGGGTTGTTCTACGAGAAAGTGTCAGTGCGGACGCAGAGCGGCGGTCGTCGCTGAAGAAGAAGTCACGAATATCGATCTTATTCGCCTGCAATGCAACTGGAACGGAGAAGCTTACTCCTTACTTTATTGGACGATCGCAAAGACCTCACTGCTTCCAGTCGAAATCACCGAAAGACGAAGGTTACCAATACGGCAACAACAAGTGTGCGTGGATAACCTGGGAGATTTTCCAAGCTTATTTGCTTGTTTTGGATGCGACGATGCGTGCCCAGGATCGAGAGGTGCTGTTGCTACCAGACAACGCGACTGTCCACACTTAAAACAAAGGCGAAGAAGACGTCGTACTTGAGGTGTCGCGGATGTGATGGCGAGGGAGATCACTGACCACAAAGCAATATGGAGCGTACAACGAGTAGGGTAAACGTAAATTCGTATTAACAAATACGCTTAGAACACAAATCTACGCAGCAATGCACTCGTGGCACTTCCACTCTTTTCTTCAGTTCTTTGCTGTGCTGAGTACTCGGAGATTCGGTGAAGGGGATGCCCGTAAATACAAATTGACCTTACGCAACAATGCGCAGATCTGGGTCAAATCGACCAATACCAAACCAAATTCACCGCCCTGGCCACAGATTTCTAGGGCGGGACACCGTACAACGATGTTTAGACGCTGTGAAGCACAGAACAAGCGCTCGCACTGATGGGATGAAGACACAAGCATTGCAATGCGCTCCCTATCCAATGAACACACGCAATAGTACTCCAATGCACACCACGCTCAATATGCAGCACTCTCACGCATGGCGGGCGCGCACCGTTCGCAGCCGCGGCCAACAGCGTGTGATTCCAACACCACTCGTGTAGAAGAAGGAAAAATTGTACTGATTGTTAATCTCTGCTTCTGCCTTTGAATCTCTCAACTCACACATCACTGGATGTCCCATCATATTCCCGTTCCCTCCAGGAGCCCTTTCCACCGGGTCGCACTTTCTGCCGTCCACTGTGGCGGTAGAAAAATTCGAGCATGCTGCCGCGACACCACATACTCACAAACGTCACGCTTAAGTACCTGCCGCCGAACACGACGTCGCGCTTGCAGTCACTGGATGCAGGGGTCATCGCGGCCATTAAATCGCGCCATCAGCGCAAAATGTTGGCTCTAGGTTTGCGGTTAGACGACCTCGGATGGAATGAACCGTGTAAGGTGAACTTACGTACCGCAATGGAATGGGTTGTGGATGTCTGGGAGGAAACGGCCTGCGAAGGTGATTCGAAACTGCTGGAAACACACGAAGATCGTGTCAGACTTTGACGACGACAACAATGAGCGCCGTGGCGACTTAAACGCGCTGATTAGCGATATGCGCCCCACCGCGGAGAGTGTGGAAGCCTCCAATCTTGTGTGCACCCTGGTCCGGCAACCGCCAACACAACCAACAGTCACTATTCCGACTAAATGCATCATTGACTCTGGAAACTAGTCCACCGACAAGCAACCCAAGCAGCTAGCGTGACAACAGGATTGCCGTCAGAGCCGCGCACACACGAACGCACCTTTCTAAAGCGCGCGTCAGTGAGGATGACCGTGACATCGCGATGGCTCGTCCCAGAGCTTCTCCTTGGTGACGGGGTCGTTCTTGCGCAGCTGTGCGGACTTGCGCGGTGGCTTGAGCGTGTTTGGTCGCGAGAACGAGAACTTTGGGATGGCTCCTATGAATGAAAATGAGAGCACGCACGTCAGAGTCAGAGTCTGTGGTGGATGGATGCACGCAGCATTGGCACGGCCGCTGTCTTGGCTGCGCTGTGGTGTGATTGCCACGCACAAACGACCGACGCGACGAGCTGCAGGGGAAAGCGAGAGACCGACAGACAGACACAAAGACAAACACACAGGATTGATGTGAGCACGTTTATCGTCGGCTAGACGACGTCATCGTGATGTGGCTTGGCGTGTACCGTTGCGAAGCATGCTGAGGCGCTGCATCCTTCGGTGGATTGAAGGTGGACTGGGTGGGTCCTGAGGCGAGACAGGGCGGAAGGCAAATTCGAGAGTGGCCAGCTCATGTTCTCTTGCAGCACCGTCGTCAAGTTTATTTCCTTCTGCTCCTTCACCTTGATCAAGCGCGCCTACTCGACCTTGATGCGCTCCAGTTCTGTGTCGTCGGCGCGTCTCGCTCATCAGCTTCTGGTCCATGCGTCCTGGAGCTGCGACTTGAGCTTGGTAATCAGCGCCTCCTGTGCCTGTGTCTCCGCCTTCAAGTCGCCCTACAGTGTGCGGATTTTTTTTCTTCTTCCTGCTTGCTCAGCAGGATTCGCACCACCGCTCGTGCTGCTGCCAGAAGTCTGGGACAGTGGTGGGTCATGGCATGGTTCTGGTTGTGTGCCACTAGACGGGGGTCGACTGTATGTCACTTCTGGAATCCTTCCAGTGCCAGGATAATGCCGGTGCCATCGTTCTGGGTCGCTTCCATACCATGGTGAAGTATCTCCATGGTGAAGTACCGGTAGTTGGGCTGTCGTTGGTGCTGTTGGGCTTGGTCGTTGTCACACGCCCAGTGGACACACTGCCATCAATGTGCACGCGCGTGATGCTATCACGAGGGAGAAGAATATGTAAATGTGACATGTGCTGAATGCGGACAAACACTCTGCAAATATAACAATTGACAGCGGGACGAAAATGCATAATTCGCTTTGATAGAGTTATTGATTAATTTATTGATTGATTGATTGGCGTTGGATTCCACTGATCCTGGCTGCGCGCACGCGGTTGGGCACTCAATACTCGTTGAAGAACACGACGTTCTAATAGTGTACTATAATGCATCAAGGCGTGTACTATGTCTTTTCCTGGGTATAACAGCTCTCGCCTGTCGGTGCAACTTGATGGTCTTGTGCGTACGCGTAGCCAAATGGTACTTGGCGACGACCCGAGCAACCGATGAATGGCTGAGTTTCCTTGAATGTCGGCGATTTCCCTATGTGGTTCCTTGAGTTATTCTCGCTGCGCAGTGATGAATGGCAAACTCTGGTCGTGCGCAGTGAACCCATTGTACATCACCTGAACGGCTTCACTGAGACAGCCACTGTAGCCCATCGATTAAATTCGCCAACACCCCCTCCACCCTCCACTCGCATCATCGGCCCCAGCAATGCCAAAAAAGCCTCGCAATCTGTGTTCTCGCATTCTCATCTCTCAGCTGTCCTCCACACCTCAATAGTATATTCCTGCTCCCTAAAATATCTATTATCTATCCGCCATTCTATTTTTTAATCCGCTTCTCGAAATTTCCGGCTCGCAGCGTTGGACCGCGTCCAACGCCAACCCGTCCCCTTGATGGTTGCACCGAGTCCCGCAATCACAGTCCCCCCCCCTTCCCTATTTTTAGCCAATCCCCTCTCTCCTCCCTCTGTGCCCACCCGCCGCTGATTGGCCAATTCAGTCCAGTCGAGCCAGCTCGGCTCGGCTCGTCACGAGAGTACGCAGACACACACGCGCGCTCGGCTCGTTGTGCCATCGCTCGCTCACTGCTGCGCCCGCTCGCAAAGGCAGTCCCAGTCAGTCAGCGGCGTCACCCCAAGGCCAAGGCCGCCCAAGCCGTCACCTCCCAGCAGCAGCCCATCGACGACGACGGCCGAGAGCAAGGCTGAGCCGATGTCGTCGGGCAATGAGACCGCGCACTCGTATCACTCGATCCACTCGCCCATGGCGACGCCGACGCACGCGGACGTGGTGACGCTCGAGTTTGACGACGCGCGCCACATGGCGCAGCACCATGGCGACGCCACGACCAAGATCGAGTTCTCGGGCTACGAGCAGAAGCTGTACGACGTGGACCTGGTCATGATCTTCCCACGGCGCCAGGGCGGCGAAGTGAAGCACCCGGAGGCGTTCACGGTGCACGTGTTCGTGTCGCTGCTCATGGGCAAGAAGACGGACAGCGCGCTGCTGCTGTCGAGCCGCGGCGGCATCCGCGCCAGCGTGGCCGAGGCCATCGAGATCGACACGGTGCAGCGCGTGTTGCGCACGCCGCGCTGCTACCTGGACGACGCCGGACGCGATGTGTTCAACAAGGACGAAGACCCGCTCAAGCAGATGGAAGACCTGCTCACGCAGGAATACGAGCGCGAGATCGGATCGCTCGAGCCCACGAGCGAGCTGCAGTTCTGCGAACTCGTGGCCAAGGCCATGGCCAGACGCGTGCAGATCGCGTGCGGCCTCACGACGCGCATGTTTCTCAGTTGCGATGCGGACGAGATCGTGATGACCATCAAGGCTGACGACAACGACCTGCGCGTGGAAGCGGATCGAACGAACTACCGACTGCAGGTGAGCAACCGGCCATTTGATGCGGATTTGCATCACGACAAGCTGCAGCGCGTGCGCCGCGAGGTTGGCGCCACCGACTGGGCCAATTCCATTGAGCATCTCTACCACAGTCGACCAGGAAGGGAACAAGACCCGAAGGCGCCCGAGATGGATCCGCAGCTGATTTCCAACGGTGAGCACTACCATCCGAAGCTGAATCTGGCGCTGAAAGAGTGGGGCCACACGGAAGAGACGGACGGCCGCTTCCTGGAAGACCCGAAGGCCGTGCCGTGCAAGTTTGGTCGCTGGCGGCGCTACCGCAACGCCGTGATGTCGTTGTCGTACGACCCAATGACGTACTTTGCGCCGTACGCGGACTATCGCATCGAGCCGATGTACCAGCCGTACTATCGTCGCTATCCGCTCATCTGGGGCACCAAGAAGGAAGAAACGCTGTTTGCGCAGAAGGACCGCATCCGCTTGGCTACCAGCATTGTGCATCGCCATTTGAACGTGGACGCGCTCTTGGTGGCCAACTACCTCGTGGGCGACATGTTTGCGCTGCACGATGACATTGCGCTCAAAGACCTGCGACACGTGTGGGCGCTACGGTGGACCATGGTCAATCAGCCGCTCAACAAGATCCGCTTCTACTTTGGCGAGAAGATTGCGCTGTACTTTGCGTGGCTGGGCTTCTACACCAAGATGCTGGTGCTACCGTCCATTGCGGGCATCATCACGCACATCGTCGTGGGGCGCGGCGAAGCGTCCGCAACGCGGCGTGAAAAGGGCTACATCCTCATTGCGTTTTCGGTCTTTGTTGTCGTTTGGTCGGCGTTGTTCACGGAGATGTGGAAGCGGAAGAACGCATTGCTGAACGGACTGTGGGGATTGCATGGTTTCCATCGTGAGCAGCGATATCGCGCCAAGTTCCGTGGCAAGAAGAGCTACAATCCGGTCAACGACGAAGAAGAGATGACGTACGAGAACAAGGCTGCCCGGCGCCGAGCTTTTATGATTTCAATCATTGTCGTGCTGATCATGATTGCCATTGTGATTGTGGCCATCGGTGGTCTCTTCTGGCTCAAGTTCGCCATCCGAAACGATGAGGGCAACATCTTGGAGGCGCACAACATGACCTCTTTGTCAGGCCACAAGGACGAGCTCGTGTACGCAGTTTCTGGTGTCAACGCCGTTCAGATTTTGATCTTCAACGTCATCTACCGAGGTGTTGCGCGCGTGCTGAACGAATGGGAGAACCACCGCACGGACCGCGAGTACGAGAACCACCTGGTGTTGAAGGTGTTTTTGTTCCAGTTTTGCAACTCGTTCGCGTCGCTGTTTTACATCGCATTTATCAAGACCAGCGTCGAAAAGACGAGCACGAACCCGGGCTGTATGAACGGGGACTGCATGGACGAACTGGGCAATCAGTTGCTGATCTTGTTCCTCATTCGCATCTTGGCCGGCAACTTCATGGAAGTGGTGATCCCGTATCTCCAATACCGCTACAAGCTCTTCGTGGAACGCAAGGCCGTGAGCAAGCAAAAGCATAACTACATCGAAGAACAAGCGAAGTTGATGCCGTACGAGCAAGAAGAAGCATTTGAAGACTACAACGAGATGGTCATCCAGTTCGGCTACATCACTCTGTTCGTTGTTGCCTACCCGTTGACGCCGCTCCTGGCGCTGGCCAACAACGTTGCCGAAGTGCACGTGGATTCCGTCAAGCTCTGCTTCATGCACCGCCGTCCGTTCCCGTACCCAGCGAAAAGCATTGGTGCGTGGCATCCGATCTTGCGCTTCATGACGTATGTGTCGCTGGCGACAAACGCTGCTCTGATCCTCTGGACATCAAAGTTTTTCGACGATGACCCGAACGACACCACGACGGTGGGCATGACGTTCACACCCAACACGAAGGGCTTGGCGTTTGTGATCTGCTGTCAGGTCTGCTTCGTCATGAACGTCTTGATTGAGCGCTTCATTCCAGACGTACCAGCCCAGCTCGACATGCTCATGCGGCGTCACGACTACATCGTGGCCCGCGTCTTCAAGGGCCTGCACGAAGGTGATGACTCGCACCTGCGCGAGACTGCGGAAGAAGTCAACCTCAAGATCTATCCAAACGCGGAATGGGAAGACCGCAACAACTCGCGCGCGTACAACTGAGTTGTTTGCGTGTGATGCAACGTTGTGCCAATGGCAGTGTTGGTGGCGCGCGCTGTGCTTGTGTGTAGTGTCAAGTGTTGGTCGAAACAGAAGTAAACCTTATAAAAAAATGCAAATGCCATGTGAGCGAAAAATCCAGAGACAGCTGCTGCGGACGCTGAACGAGTCAATGACCGAAATGGACACTGCCGGTTGGATCTGGAGAACGTCCCACTGAGCCGTTTGCCCTGGCTAAGCGCTTGCAGCTGTTTCATCCATCAGCACCGCGTGTGTTGCTAGCGAACAGTCACTTTCCGATCGTGAACCTTGCATTCACCAGCGCACAACCCATTGACCTAGCTAGCCTTGGCGTTGCTGATTGGTTTGAGCTAAGCTAGTGCCAATGGTGTCTTGCAACGAACCATAATCAAATTATCGACTGATTTATCATTTGAAAACAGAAGTGCCCAGCGAGTGGACAGCAAGGACCGATGCTGCGAGGGGCGGCACCGGTGCTTGCAGTGGTCTGCTTCCGTCGGCAGCCGATCGTCCATCTAACGCAACGTCAGCATGCGCCACACGAAATGGCAGACCGACTGAGAGGGTGCTGTGCGCCATCGCTTCAGCGGTCTTGTTGGTTGTCGCGGCTATTCGCGGCCGCGTTCAGGCATTCCAGCCACGCGCTGAACGAGTCAACCGAATCGGCCGCCACTTTCATGCGCGATCGATTGGCCAACGTGATGACAAGGCCACACGGTAGATCACGAGCCTTGCTCACATCCACGACGAAGCCGATGGCGCTCAGCTGGTTGTCCACGTCGTCCGACGAGCCGAGGATGTTGTCATCAAGGACGTAATAATGTCGTACTTTAACACCGTTCTTGACCGACGTGAGCCAGCCACCAAATACTGGCGGCAGGTTCTTGCGCTTGCGGCCGGCCAGATAGCGCTTGATGTTGGTGTGTTCAGCGTGGCGGCACGCCTCCGAGATGACTGTCCGCCAGTGCTTGGCGCTGTCGTACGTCTCGGCGTAGACCTTCCACACGCGACCACTCTTGAGCGAGATCTGCAGACCATTTGTCTTGCCGGACCATTCCTCGACGGATCGGACCTTGTCGCACAGCAGGATCGGGCAGTTTGTGTCCTTGGCAAATGTGAGTTCGTTGCCGTGCAGCGTGAAGTACATGCGCTTCCAGCTCTTGAACAGCCCGGTTTGCTTACACAACCAGCCCGAGTAGTTGTTGCGCGCGGTCTTGACGTATCCGGACTTGACCGATGTGTTGGAGAGGTTGTTGGTCGTGTCGTTGGCGGCCGCCATGGACGACATGGCCGCGTACCACATCATCTTGTCGTCGTATGACTGCGCGTACACGAGCAGCGACACGCCTGTGTCCAGCTGGATGGCCAAGCCGTTCGGGTGGCTGTCGGCAAAGCTCACGGCCTTGACGTAACCCGACGTCTTGGCGTCCGCGATCGTCTGTTCGTCTTCCTTGCACATCAAGAAGCCGTCGCTCCGCAGGCAAAAGAAGAATTCCTTCCACGATTTGTTGCGTTCTTGCCGGTACAGGTAGCCTTCGTGGCCATCGCTGGCCTTGGCGACCACGTAGTTGGTCCGCGACTTGCTGTACTTGGTCTGTTGTCGATCCAGGGCCTTGTTGACTGCCTCGAGCCACTTGTCATAGTCGGCTTCGCGCGTGCAGTACGCGGGTACCTGCTTGTTGGTCGTCAGCACGAAGATCAAGCCGTACGGCTCCTCGTCCCACGCGCGGATGGCCTGCACGATGCCGAAGCCCTTGGGCGCGTGCCCCGGCCCGGAGCTATACTTGAATTCCAGGCCCGACAGCGTCGCGTAATATCGCTTCCACGTCTTGAACGTGCGACTCTTGATGTACAGCCAGCTCGAGTGTGGCACCACGCCATGGGCGCCGCTTGGGTCGTCGAAGCACGACAGCCGCGTGCCGTGCGGTTGTTGCTGCTGCTGCTGCTGCTGGCCTCGGGCCACGGGCGCCGTCACGAACGCGTCAGCGCGCGGCACGACGCTGTAGCCGCGCTGGTCCGTGCCGGGTGTGTCCATGCCGATATTGGCGGGCGTGCTGCCGACGCGATCCGTGCGTCGGCCATTGGCGAGCTCGCTGTATCCGCGGCCGCGTACGCCAGCCTTGCCGCCCTTCTGGTCGCCGAGCATCGCCACGTAGTTGCCCGTGCTCGCGGGCAGCCCAAGCACGGCGTCGTCGTCGTCGTCCGAGAGGTCTCCAGCGTCCACAACGCGCGGCGCCTGGCGGTCGCCGATGAGCGCCACGTAGTTGCGCGTCTCGATGGGCAGGCCAACGACGGCGTCGTGGTCCATGCCGCCGCGGTCGCTGAACTTGGCTTCGAACGTGGCCTTGGAGCGCGACTGCGCCTTCTCCTGCAGCAGCGCCTGGTAGTTGCGCGTGTCGACGGCGAGCCCAAGCTCGGCGTCCTGGTTGCTGCGCGTCGGGAACGCGGCCTCCGCCACATCGGCCACCGCCGCTGTCGCTGTGGTGGTGTCACGGCCGCCATAGGCGCCGTAGCCGTTGCCATTGCCGCTGCCGCGCCCATACTGGTGCCCACCGCTGGCTGCTGCCGCGTGCATCGGCCGCCGGTCGCGCTGCCGATCGTCTCGATACGTGCCCATACCACCCACCACTGTGTGTGTGTGTAGCTGTCTCTGTGCACGCAGCCACGGGCGGGCGCTGCGTTGGCCACCTGTCCTGCCCTGCCCTGCCCTGCGCTGCCGTCCACTGCCGCAGTGAGCTGGCCTTGGGCTCCGCCGCTGACTTCTTGACCTGAATCGGCCACTGCGAGATTGGAACGAAGGGCGCAGTATTCGGGTGAAGCACAGTGCGCGTCGCCTCGCGGTGCATGGGGCGATCAACCCAAAGTGGAGGGTCTAGAGGGGCCTGCGATTAGGGGAGAGATGTCAAGTTACATACCCTGTCCAAGCTGGCTCTTGTGAAGTGGTGCTGGAGCGTGGAGGACCTGCCTGTGAGAGTGCATAGCCTGTGGAAGGTGAGCGGAGCTCCAGCCCGACGGCGCTGCTGGTGGTGATCACCAGCTGATCCGCACCCGGTGCGCTCCCCGAACGTGCTGGCAGCGCGCCGCCCGCCCAATTCGCGCTCGATGTCGCTCGATTCAAGGCGAGCCATCAGCTGCTTGCTTTGAAGCAGTGCAGTGACGTGAAGCGCCGCTGTCCCACCTGCGATCGCGAAAGGTGCCAATCTGGACGACGATCGCACGAGCTGGGTGGAGGGCCAGACCCACTTCTGGCTGCTTGTGCACTTTGCTTGTTGTCGCAGTGCCGACGCCGCCTTCTCACGAACACAACACGCACACACAGTCAAAGGCACCCAATGCAGGAGGCGCACTGGTCAGTGGCCCGTGGAACAATTGCATTCTTGCTGCTGTCGGTCACCGACAGTACATGCCAAGTGGAGCACCGACTCGGTGCTCCACTTGGCATGTACCCATCCATCCCAGAAACAGGGGTAGGGAAACAACTCATTTTGCACCAATCAAAACGCCGGATGCTGACGGGGTGTGGGTGCTTGTCCATCACGCGCACAGCCAAAAGGTGGTCGTTCGCTGTTCAGGTCCTGGAGGTCGACTGGCCCATGCGGCGTTGGGACAGATTCGTTCGTTCCTGGTGACAGATTGGTTTTGTACCGTTGTGTGCGATTATTAGATGAACGCCACGTCCGTCAACACACGGACATGTCAACTACTAGCGTGTCTACCACAGCTGTGGGCGACAATGATAGCGAATACTTAGTGAATGACTGCTCCACACGGGTCAGTCCGTCAGGAGCAGAGCAGGTGGCTTCGAACGAAGAGCGGGTCCGTGGTCTCGACGTCAGTCCAGCAGCTTCGACTCGGTGTGGCGACCCGCGAACTTGCATGGGCGGGACGACAGGTCCCGCTTCTGGCAGCAGCTCCATTGGTAGCCTTCCAGCGGGTACGGCCGCGCCACGAAGCGGCCTGGGTGGAAGGAGCACGACAGCGACGTGTTGGTCTTGTTGGTGTACGTCTCGTTGCAGTTCTTGCAGCGGCGTGGCTTGTGCAGTGCCTCCATATCCTTCATGATCTCCGATCGGTCCCTGCAGTCACCCATTAACAATCGCGGTGGTCAGCGACAGCACGACTGTGTGCAGCAGTCAGACGAGCAAACGCACTTGGATCGCTGCTTCTCTCGCCACAGCTCGTCCTTCTTGACCTTGTTCAGGTATTCCTTCTGTGTGTCCAGCAGCTGCTGCTGCAGGTCGGCGACCTGGCGCACTAGCTCCTCGATGCGCTCTTTGGACGAGTCGTCGATCTTGGAGAGACACTTGACTTCGGTCTTCTTGCAACGCAGCATTTCTTCCTTGCGCTCCAGTTCTTTTTCCTTCTCTGAGATGATGTCGTTCAGCACTGACATGTTGGACGTCAGCTCCGCGACATGCGATGTGAGCTTTGCCACGTCTTTCTTCAGACTGCTGTTGGTCTCGCGCAACTCGTCGATCGTGCGCTCTTTCTGGCGCAGTTTGCTCTGTGCTGTCTCCACTTCGACGTCCAGCGCGTGGATGCGATACGACGCATGCTGCACAACCAATAACATCATCAGCGTCCTCTTCACGCACCTAGTTATCTCGTTTGAACGAACCTTGGTTTCATTCTTGACTGATTCGAGCTCCTTCGACAGCGATTCCCTGCGTTCCCAGTCAGTTACCACTCCCTTCCAGCCCACACTGACCCCGGACACGTACTTCTTCTTGAGTTCTTGCAAAGCAGACTTATTCTGTCCTCGAGCAGCCTCCCAGGCTGATTCAACGGCCTACACATGACATCGTATCAAGCGTTCTCACGACGTCAGCAACAAGGACTCGCGATGAAAATCTATGCAGTAACGCACCGCCAGTCGGATCGACACATTGTTGAACTCTTCGGTTTTATCAGACAGAGCATCCTGGAACGACACGCAGACTCATCAGCACGCGTGTGCGCTGCGTGCGAGCGATGATGCCTTTTCTTACCTCTGCGATTTCCAGTTTGCGTTTGAGCCGTTGGACTTTCTCCTTCAGTTCGAGGATGGTATTTTCGTGTTCGATCCCAACAACCTCCATCCTGACCATGCAGAGACACACGACACAAGAACATCAGCTTTCCTACTGCATCAAAAATCTTCATGGCGCTCACGTACTCTCGGATTTTCTCCTTCTGGCGAGCATTTCGCTTTTGCGTGTCTTCCAGTTCCTTGAGCAAATCCAACCGTTTCTGCAGATGGGTTTAGATCCGTTAAGCTTGCGACTTCGTATTGGCATAACCACACTCATGGCATTACCATACCTCTGTCTCGCCCTTCATGTTGGACACTTGCTCGAGAAGGAAGGCATTTTCGCGCTCAAGCGTCAACACCTTCTCGCATTCCTGAGATGATTTAGGTGGTCGCTCAGACCATCATCACAACTCACAGCCTATCAAAGATGCGATGTAAACCGTACCCGTTCGTACTTCTTCGCATACTGCTCGAGTTTGGTGGTGACACTCACTTTCTCCTTGTGCTCCTGCCTGGATTTGTCCAATACGAATAATTCTTTCCATTAGAACCGCTCATTTTCAGCGCATCAGGAATGCTTTAGACATACTTTCGCGCTGACACTTCTTTGCTGATCATTTCCTCCGACGTCTGACGGCAATTGCATGCTGTCAACGACATTGCCGTTCTAAGCTGACTGCAGTGATAATTCCTACCTCCTTGTAGCGTTGCAAGACTCGGAGTTCGCCGGTGACTTTGGCTTTCTCAAGGCGCAGATCCTGGTGCTCGGACAGAAGGCGCTGGTATTGATCCTCAAGCCCCTTGGCTTTGCGCTTCCACATCTCCTCGGTCACGCTCCATGGCTTCTGCATCCACCCGTCCATGACTTCAGCCATAGTTCCCGACTAGCGCTCTTCCGCGCAGAACGCGATCGAGCGAACGAGCGCGATGTCGTGCTCCTCCGATTGCTGCCACGAACGCCGAGTGTGTTGGTTGACGCCTGCTGTCTACTTTAATGGGGAAGCACCGCACGCACACGCACTGCTGCTGGCCACTAGTGGTTGTTCCTCGACGCTGCCTCCGTGCCTCGACCCGCCTTGGCTTCCTGAGGTTGCTCCTCCGTCGGCGGCGCTGAAGTTTCGGAACACGCTACCTCTTCTCTGATCATCGGCCTCACGTGCTATGCGCTGTGGCTCCCTATTCTTAGGAGGGCACTGCTCATACCAGCCGGATGATATGCGCATGCGCTCGTGTCGTTGTCGGTCGCGCTCGTGTGTGGTTGGTCCAAGCGTGTCGACGCATCGACGCCCGACCGATTTAGGGCATTGCTTCTTCTGTGGCGCTTGGCTTGTGCCAAGCTAGTGCAGCCCCAGGACACAATCTCATGATCTTCTGCCAGCGTCATCGAGCGCGGACAATGACAACATGGCGGTCACACATGGTGTTATCTTCAGTTGATGTGCGGCGTCGATGAGAATGAGGAGACTACATGTCAAGATATGAGATCATAGCGACAGCTTGTGTCTTAAAAATGTTACCTATGTGCTTCGAGATCGAGAGACTAATCGTCGTCCATCGGTGGCATGACGCGTCCAGCGTGAACTGCTTCTGCGGTTGGGATACTATCATCGTCATCATCATCGTCGTCATCATCTTCATCATCATCTGTGCCATCGCGAATCGGAGGGAGAACACGGCCTGCGTGAACGGCTTCTGCGGATGGAACTCTCTCGTCTTCACTGCCGTCGCGCCCATTCTTCCCCTGCGCATCATTTTCGTCTTCACTCTCGTCGGATGAGCCTCCTTCCAGCCACTGTTTGAACTTTTCAGAGCGCTCGTTCTCTTCGACCTTGGATTCTCGATAGGTGTAATCAGTTCCGTCCCAGAAGCCGCATTGGAGCTTGCGTCCGGCGAAGAACCGGCCGTTCATCACCTCAATGCACTTGGCTGCGCTTCCACTTGAAGCAAACTTGACCACCACGACTCCGTCGACGTGCTTGCTGAAGATAGTGATCTGCGCACATTCACAATCTACAGTCAGAGACACTGGAACATGCATTTCGGCTGACGAGGCAAGCGACTGACCTTCGTGACTTCGCCGATCTTTCCGCATTCTGACTCGAGGTCGCTCTGCAATTCCTCTTCAAACGTCGGATCTGACACACAGAGAGAACGTGAATAAATTCACCAGAAGCTGTGCCATCATGATCAAAGTCGCACCTTTCATATCGTCGAGGGTGAACATGTGTTTCAGAACAACGATACGCAAGCCTGCACGCTCGCCATCCTCGCCTTCGTTCCACGAGAGTGCCTTCTCCTGCTCAATGCGCTTCACCTTGGCGCGTGCATCCAGTTTGATCCTTTTTCGTTCCACAAACTCGGAGCCCTTCTGCTCAAACACTGCCGGCGTTACGTCGATCTTCCATCTACGAAACACCAGCATCAATTTAGGACGATGCCACAAAACACTGCAACTCAACGCATGCAGTGACGTACTCGGGTCGAATCTCGGATTTATCCAGCAGTTGAACAGCCAATTCGACTGACGCCTCTTTCATGTAGCACACTGATGCGTCACCCTGCAAACCGCATACATAAATGAGCCACAATGAATCGGTCAATGCATCAGCAGCACTGAAAACAAGACAAGCAGCCAACCTACGTTAAGGCCACCCAGTTCCTTGTTGTGGTATAGCTTGATGCGCGGTTCGCCGGTCACGAGGTGCTCTTGGATGACACCGCACTTGGCAAAATGGTCGTGCACTTCCTTGATCGTGATGTCGAGCGGCAGGCCATTGACATACACCCACGTGTTCTGTTTGCTCGCCTGCCACTTGTTCTTCTTCTTCTTGCTCTTCTTCTTGCGTTTGGCAGCCTTGACCGCTGCAGCCGCCGCAGCTTCAGGATCAGCGGCTTCGCTTGGCTGCTCAGTCTGCTGTTTCTGTTCTTCTCTCTTGACCACCACAGCGTGCTTGGTCGCAGCCAGCGCTTCATCAATGGAACTCGCGCGCTTGCGCGGTGCCGCCGCTGCACCGTCTTCAGCAGCGCCATCGCGCATCGCTTCCAGGTCGTCGGCGATCTTATCTTCCGGCGTCACCCACTTCTTCGTCTCAGCATCAAACACGTACTGCTTGCCGTCTTCCGCCACAAACGCCTCGACTGACCTGTTCCCACCACGCCAATATGAATATTTCTCTCTACTGCCGTCATCATCATCATCAAGATCATTATCAATCATCATCACGTACTGTTCCGCAAAGACCTGTTCCTCTTCGGCCACCGCCGCCTGGTGCTCCATCACTTCTGCCGCGCGATCCATGTCCTCGTTCACTTCGTGCATCATCTGCTTGAGCAACGGCACGTCGCCAATGGGCTTCCACTCGTTGACGCTGTCCGTCCACACCAGCGTGAGGCCGTCCACGTCGCCGTCCACGAACAGCTCGATCAGCGCCTTGGTGCCCACGGGCCCCTTGCGCTCTGCGTCGACCATGTAATACCAGAACGCGCTCCAGCTGCGCGCGTACGCCTGGAAGTGGGCGGTCGCCGCCAGCGGCGTCCATTCCTTCAGGTGTTTCGCCCACACGAGCGTGTCTGGCTGCAGCAGACCCTTGCGCAGCAGTCGGCGGATGATGTCTTCGGCCATCGGACCCTTCTGCGCGCCCGTGGCGGCGTCCAAGTACAGCCACGGCGTCGTCATCGTCATCGTCATGGCCGGCGCGCTCAAATGGCATGGTTCTCGCACGCTGATTGGCTTAAAACAGGATGATAGGGGGGGGGGTGAGTGCTGGTCATTGATACGGTTTTTAATAGTACATTATTGAGTATATCTATTGGAAGAACGAATATATTTTCTGATTCCATGCGCACTCCATGATGCATTCATTTATTCCACCAGCGCCGCCGCAGATGGATCACGTGGAGGTGGTGGAAGACCCGCTCGATGCGCAGCGTGCGATCGACCTCGTGACGCACGAGAGCGCCGGCGCCATCTCTACCTTCATTGGCACCACGCGTGACTCGTTTGAAGGTGGGTGGGTACCGTTTGTTCAGACCATTGCAACGACGTGATTGACGTCCGTCCATGGCAGGGAAGAAGGTGCTGCGTCTCGAGTATGAAGGCTACGTGCCCATGGCCAAGCAGGAGCTGCTCAAGATCTGCGCGCAGATCCGCGAGAAGTGGCCGGGCGTCGTGGGCATCGCCATGCTGCACCGCTTGGGCGTCGTGGCTGTGAAGGAAGCCAGCGTCGTCATTGCCGTGTCGTCCCCGCATCGTCGTGAGGCGCTTGAGGCGTGTGCGTTTGGTATTGACACGCTCAAGGCCACGGTGCCGATCTGGAAGAGCGAGCAGTACGAAGGCGACACGCGCGTGTGGAAGGAGAACGCCGAGTGGCGCACGCAGGAGGGCGTGGCGGCCAGACGAGCACATGGCTGCTGTGGCCACATGCGCGCCATGGAACCAGTGCAGGCGTCGACGTCGTCGTCTGCATCAGTTGATGCGAATACGACAGCATGAGATGGTGGCACTCATAGAATATGTATTGGAGGAGTGCATGCAACGCAATGAACGTGAGCCACATCGGTTGGGCCTGTTTATGATTGACGTAGCTGCGAGGCGCCTACTGACGCTGCGCGAGTGCGTCAAGATTGTGGTCACTGCACTCATTAGCCTGATCCGTCACCCAACGCTAACGATGCCGCAGCTCCCACGACACCACATTGCCTTTAGAATTGCCGTTCTCCGTGCTTTGCAATTGCAACGTAGCGCCTCCCACGTGAAAGGCATCGAGCTTCTGCAGTTGAGTCGTCTGTGGACCATCCGCCAGCAGTTGTCACCAGAAGCTGCGCCGCCAGGTATTTATTGGAGACCTGACCCACACTCCACATAAACTATCTCAGAGTCCAAAATGTCGGCGCATACTAGTATGCCCATTGGAGAATGATGAGTAGTGCTGGCATATTTGATATGCCAGCTGACACGAAGGCAGTGCTATTGACCAAAGGCGGAAATGCAGTCGATGGGGATGGAAACGAGTTTTACCAAGTTCTTTCTAGCGTTTTCATAGCGTTGACGGTCGAATGAGACTTGGTAGCACTAGACGGTTGCTGATAGGGCATCGTATCTCCTGTGCTGCGAAGCTATCTCGATATCTGGAAAGCACTTGAGCGTTGTGACTTCGGTAAGTTTGCAAGGGTGTGCCGTACCAACAATGGTGGAGGAAAGCGTGCGCACTGCGGGTGGTTAAGCTGGGCTTATGGATTGCTCGAGCCGCTGTCGGGAGTAGTAACGATCTAGCTCGACCTGTAAGACTCGCACTTGGTGATTAACTTTGATGAGTATCGCGGACGCACCGCCGTTGTTTTCGGAGCCTTCCTCATCACCAAGTATGCTACCGACATGACTAGCGTTTCCTTTTCGACCCGTATCCACGGTATCTGGCTTCACCACTGCAGAGTTTGTGATTGTGCAGCGTTTCTTCGACACTCTTTCGTCTAGCACGATGAATAACACTTGACTACCCTAGCTTCCATCAGACTCTCGCCTTCGTCCTCTATGAACGCGTACGAGACCTAGATAGTGCTTCACGTCACTCAGCGCTAGCTCCGAACTCGTCTAAGTTGTACACAAGAATCTCCAACTTTGACAAACTGGAGCGTGCAGACTTTATCCAATAGCTTCAGCTTCGTCGAGCGTGAGCCATTACTTGCGAGCTTCGGATGCTGCGTTTGTTTCATCATTCGCACGTGCTTCGGTCGGCTGTGCTTCATCGGGCTGCGTACCGTCCTCATCGTTCCCGTATAGATACATGCAACCCCACATAGGACATTTCAACAGGTTAAAGATCAGCTCCACATGCAACCACACCAAGAGCAGCAACGAGTAAACTGCCGCCGTGCATCGACGCAAGCACCAGTTGAAGAGATGGCCGAAGCGGTGGTCGAATCGCGTTCGGAGAGAGCGCCAAGGACACAGCACCACCGTCAGCGTCAACGCTGGGACGCCACAGACCAGAAGGCTTGAAACTGCGTACAGCGATGTCCACACTGAATCCGCCGATGAGCACGCCTGCACGTGCCACCACTTGAAGTGAGCTCGTTGAGCTGCTGGTGTAGGCACTGGGACGCCACACGTCCAGCACACCTGAACGCTGCACTGCGTACACGTAGAGCACATCTTTCCGTCTTGGCAACGACACAATCATGAGACCACAGGATCACATGCAGGGTTGGATAGAAAACGAATCGAGTGGGCACACTTACCAGGTCTGGCAGTGACGAGCTGTTCACATGTTTTGCACGTTGCCCGAGCGGGTTGATCGTGGAAGGCGTCGCGCATTTGTTGATATCGCGCGGCCTTGAGAGTGGTCGCCTGACGCTCGTACTCTTCGAATCCAATCAGTGGTGAAAAGAGGATCGTTAAGATGGGCATCACAACCAGATACATGGCCACCTTATCGCACCAGTACATGAACAGCGCGAAGTACTCGACGAACGTCGCAAGGAACGACCTCCATGGCCACAACAGCAGCGCGATGACGAACGCTATTGAGTACGCTGGCATCCCCACGATTGCAATCCAGAGCCACGCACTGCATGAGCGGTTTCGTAGTGCCGGTAGCTCATCGGCATGGAATTGCAGACTGGGACAGCCATCCCGGTTCCACCACTCAAAGTGCTGGGCCACATAACCATCGATGATGGCGTTGCACAGCCAGCAGAAGTTGGTCTTGCAGTGCTGGCACGTCATGTGGTCGCAACCGCCTACCAACAAACCAGTCGAAGGCACGTCAGCTTTACCTGCACCAAAGCCAGCGCAACACCAACAGATGAGCATGTTACCGTTCTTCTCCACGGGGCAGTTGCAGCCTGGACATGGCTTTGAAATAGCGTCCATCGCCGCTCGATTGATCTTCTCCGTCGCTGCAATCTCCCGCTCATACTCAGCACACGTGCGGCCTATGTGTGCGTTGCTGTGAACAAAGCAATAGGTTTTGTGGCAAGACTCGCACATGCATTCCAGCGACTCTGCATTGTCGGGAATCGCCACGATATGAGCGTGGTTGCAGAATGGACAGTCACGGGCGCGGTCGTTCTCCTTGTGCAGCTTGAACCTTTGGTACTTCATCCACATCTCCGATGACACAATGGCTTGAATGTCGTCCACATGAATCACGCGACCACACACCAAGGTTGTGGTTGTGGCCGGACTGGTCGTGCGTTCATTTGCTTGCTGCTCTTCGAAGAAGCACACGGGGTGCAGCTGTGCGTTGTTAATCTTGACGGTCAGATACTGCACGAAGCAGTCGCGACAGAAGCGATGGCCGCAGGTTGTGAGCTCCACGCTGTCGGTGGTGCGTGTGCTCTCGAAACAAATCTGGCAGTAGAACGTGTCCTCGTGCTGGATGCCCAAGTAACTTGAAATGGATCGAATGAGCTTGCGGCGTGTGCTGTCCAGGGACGATCGGATGGAACTCGAAGATCTTGACGAGCTGGATTGTCGATAAAACGGCATCATGAGCCCACGCGCGCTGCAGTCGATGGTGCCGGGCTCGACACCATCCGACAGGATCGTGATGACGGCCTCGTTGTTATTGTCACACATTTGTTTTACGTCGCTCAGCACCAACAGAAGCTCGGCGTCCTGTGCAACAGTCGGAAGCGATCGGAGTTGCTGCAACAGCCAGTGCCATTCGTTCTGTTCGACGTTTGTCCAGCTCGGTGACTTCTGGTCCTTGTATCGGAGTCGTCGCTGCGCTTCAAGCAGCACATGTTGCACAGGTGCTGGTGTCTTGTCCAAACGCAATGCGTGAAACGCGCGTAATCGGTCGGCTTCTTGATTTTCCCACTTGCAAGAGGCCAGTGAGTCGAGGAAGCGCTCGATCGTCTCATATTGCCCGCACGTGTCACTCGGGATCGTCTTGGCCATTGCTGGAAGATAACTGAGGTGCCAACGCGCGAAGGACGACAATGGTACGACATGAAGGTTTCGCCCGTGCGGATGGCAGCTGCAGCATTTGAGTGGGCTCACAATGTGGGGCTGGCTGGTTGCTCTTGTGCACATGCGACGTGAGTGGCAGAGTTGACCCATGCACCGCGACGTGGGTTCAGATATGGCAATCGGTACCGTCGCTGTGTTGGCGACACAGCAAGCCTTCCTCCGTTGATTATTGTGAGGGACAAAGTGCAGCGTCTTCTGTCCACCGGGCATTTGGCAACCAGCGTCGTCGTACCGAGTAATCCTTGCATGGGTACCAACTGAATTACACTGACGAGCCCACGCAGACCTGGCACGTGAGGAGTGTGCGCTAAAAACGTGCTCTGTGATCGCGAGCATCTGAAGTCGTGTCCATAAATTTTGTGCTTGCTGGACTTGATGGCACGTAATATCTAGAGTGCGAGCCCTCTTGCAGAGCGGACAACGACTGCTGTGCACCCCGCATGTGGCGCCCCGTGCGACTGTCGATCTGCTCCAGCAGCTTCACCCACTGAAGTCGCACCTCAGCTGCACAAGACGCAAATGAGGTCGACATTTCACAAATCAACAACACTGCGACAGAACAACAGATCACTCCACCGTGCTGATGCTGTGCAGTGCCATGACCCGCAGTACTACAGTGCGGTCGGTATCCTTCCAGGATGAGAGCTCTGATACCCGCACTATTACAATACAGAAATCGGCGGCCTCGATCAATGACGACTGCTTCCGTCCGCACGAATCACAAGCGTTGCTGTTGATGCTAGGGATGAAGCCTCCCGTAACTCGGATCGCCGTCGCGTTACATCTCCGTTTGATTCTAAATTTCGTGACTCGGGAGGCTTCATCCCTAGCATCAACAGCAACGCTTGTGATTCGTGCGGACGGAAGCAGTCGTCATTGATCGAGGCCGCCGATTTCGTATGATAACTTCCTTGCCATCCGCACGTCACAATCATCAATTCAGAGGCCGTTGGGCTCATTGTCAGCCGTCTACGGGCCAGTCTTCGACGCTTGTTGGCGGCATCGTGGTGACGTGGACTAACAGCGAACTGTATCCAAGTATGGTGGTAGTTGAAATCTCGCTGCGCCTTGTCTTCCCAAGAGTGCTCAGTTCTGTCCACAAGTTCTCTCGTGTGGGCGCCATCACCGTAGCGCGATCTCACTGAGTGACTTCTCTGAGGATACGTAGGATATAGGCCAGCAAGAATACATACCGTTCATATCAATGCACTTGTTGGTATCCGCATCACCACGAAGCTCGACTGTCCTGTGAGCATGAATAGAGAAATGATGCGCTGAAGATCACACAATGCTTTGATGCAGACGGCCAATAGAATCCGAATGCTAGTATTCATCAGTGCGCGGCCTCTTTGGTGGTGTACATCACGAGGTCGAGATATCGCTTGACGTCCCTCACATCCTCATCGGTGCGCTGGGATAAGTAACACACTGGCACTTCGAAAACATGATCGAACGCTACGAATACACCCTGCACCGACCGTGATTTGCGTGGCTTCGCGTAGGCTCGGCGCACCACAGCTGTGCCTACGCGAAGCCACGCAAATCACAGATCTTCATTTTCTGGGGAGCGACTACATCGACTGTGACCTGGAAGGCTTCCCTAGCATCCTATAGCAACTTGTGGTTCTTGCTGATGGCGACAATCTTCATTGATCAAAGTAGTAGATTTCGTAGCATCTGATGACACTTTTCTTGAGAACCAGACATCGCAGCCATCAATTGATAGGTCAACGGGCTCGGCGTGTTCGTGAAGGCGGGATTCGTCGCCCTTTTGTAGCCCCTTGAAAACGCGATTGGCAATGTACTTGTGGCGCTGCATTAGCTGCTTGAGCTCAATGGGTGTAGTTGGAATCGCCCAATTGATGACTGTGTTCATGAGGAAGCAGAGTTGAACACACACCACAAACAGGAGACACTTGGTCGTGTCTGCAAATGTCAGCTGGCCGAGCATTCCGTCGTCATCCATGAGGTGCGTGTGCTCATCAAACAGGCTCGAAGTCCACAGAATGATCGCTGTGTTGGTGATGAACGACAAGTGAGCGAGGAAGCGAAGGATTGGAGCCCACGCACCGATCGTTTTAGCAGAATGAGGGAACGGCCGACGGTGCAGTGAACACAACTTGATGGCGTCGGTATGCACTTCGATGACGTTGTTGACCAGAGCCAGCGTCGGCGCTAGGGGACATGCCACGACAAACAGCGTGATGTACCCGAATTGCACCACCATCTCACTAAAGTCATCGAACGAAGCGTCCTCTTCGTATGGTAGCAACAGGGCTTGGCGTTCGACGTCGCTCAGTGGCGTCGCTCGGTGTTGACGCTTGAGACACCCATAAATTGGCGACGCCCAGCAACGATTCCACCAGAACCACAGGTATGGCATCACAACTTCTTGGATGTTGCCTGCGACGATGCAAAACGCAAAGAGCACGAGCAGCTGGTCGCCTAGCTCTTCCATGCAATCATCATTGAAGCATTCGCCTTCGTACTTGGCCTTGAAAAACGCGATGTAGAACATGGACGCAAACGTGTTGACGAACTGGAGCACAAACACCTTGAGCACTAACTGCCGCTCATACTCTGCGTCTGTGCGGTGGTTCTCCATGTCGTTCAGCTGGCGAGCGATGCGTCGAAATGCTAAGTTGCAGATGAAGACTTGTACCGACGTAGCCAGAGAGACGGCGGTCATCAGAAGCTGTGCGGACTGAAACATTGATGACTCTTTGTTATCCGTGGCGTACTGTCCAATCAAATACTTGGCGTAAAACATTCCGACGTTTGTAGCGAGGACAATGACCACCATGAGGAGCACAACCATCCACGAGAACACACACGCGCACTGGCGCTTCAATGGATGCTGATACGTCATCTCGTCGTCGTCCGTCACCACATTGTAGCTCAGACGGCCTCGGAACCTTGAGCGATGGCGTCGTTCTCGATGAGCGCCATACAGCCCCCAGTGCGCATTCAGCACTGTGTTCTTGCGACGCCATACTGCAATGCCTAGCGCGGACCAAATGACGACAAACAACGAAAAGAGCACGAGGATATAGCCATGATCTCGCCGCGATAATTGACGGTCCTCACCGGCAGAAAGCAACACGATATGCGTACCGATCCCTACCAAGGATGGCAGCACGAGACTCTTCGTGTAGAAGCCCAGCCATGCGAAATACAACGCAATCTTCTCGCCAAAGTAAAAGCGGATGTCGTTCAACGGCTGATTGACCATCCGCCAGTTGCACGCCCATGCTCGCCGCAAATGTTCAAGCGCGACGGCATCGTGCAGCGCAAACATGTCACCATCGAGGTAGTGTTCCTGCACGAGCGTGTCGATGTTGAGGTGGCGTCGGATGATACTGGCAGCGAGGCGGATCCGGTCCTTCTGGGCAAAAAGCGTCTCTTCCTGTGCGTTATTCCATGTGAGCGGATAACGACGATAGTACGGCTGATAAATGCGTTCCAGGCGGTAACCAACGTACGGCGCAAAGTACGTCGTCGGTTCGTACGCCATCGACGTGATCGATCCCATCAACTTCCGGCACCAGCCAGGCCGTGATCTCGTTCTTGTGCTTACTTGGAAGACGCCATCGGCATCTTCGTTGTGCCCCCACGTCAACAGCGCTTGTTGTAACTGGGCATGGTTTCGACCCGACATCATCGGATCCATCTCTGGTGCTGGAGACGGCTCCACACCCAGTTGCTGGTGGTCGTGAAGGTGCTTCTGGCTCACGCTGCGCGCCAACACGTGGCGCTTGCGCGGTCGACAACGACGCAAATGCTGCATCGATCGCTCCATGTACTTGGCCGTGATCTCTTCCTCGACGTGCTGCAACTTGGTGCCATGTACACGTTGGTCAAACGGCCGGTTGCTCACCTGCAGGCGATACTCAAGCCGCGCAGCTTCGACCCGCAAATCGTTGTCGTCGGCCTTGACCATCATGACAATCTGTCGCCTGTTGGCGCTCACCACCATGTGCGTCGTGAGCCCACACGCCAGCTGGATGCGGCGCGCTACGGTCTTGGCCACCAGCACGCCAAAGCGCTGCGGCGGCGGCAGATCCAGCCTCGTGTCCTGCATTTCCGCCTCATACTCACGCTGCAGCGCCGCAGCCATGGCCTCGACCTGTTCGGCTGTGCTCATCGCGTCATCGAGCACGCCATGGCCGTCGTGACACAGGAAACAGCGCCGTGTCCGCAGCACGCGCGTGACGGGGTCGACGGGCGCGTCGTCGAGGGGTGGCAGGCCGATGAAGAGATGGAGATAGCGCGCCAACGAAGTGTCCGACGGCACACGCTCGACGTTGAATCGCAAGACGAGATCAGCGGCGTACAACGTGGCTGCATACTGAGGCAACTCGCCGCTGTCTGCTTGGGACGAAGGCAACCTGCGCGTGGCGAGCCGAGCCATTGTTGCCGCAACACGCTCGTGCGGAAACATGGGTAGTCAAAAAAGATATAGTGGCGATCGAAATGACTACCAGTGCCCGCATGCAACAAACATGTTACTTACCCTTAAAAACACATACAGAGTTTTTTTACACACAAATTGAGCGTTTCATGCCGCGAACGTCGCCACTTGCAGGTACATGTTGTGATTGATTGACGGTCTTGCTCATGCGCGCCGCGTTGGCGCGATGGAATACTCAACTGGAATTGGAATTTGGACAGATGCCCACCCGAGATGTCGTAATCTGCAGGCGGGAATCCAACGATGCACGCGTCGCCAGCGGAACGCCATGGTGCCGTTCTCACCGTTGTATGGCAACCAGTGCCTGCTTGAGTGCAAAATCGAAGTGAGATTAGCTGTCTTTAGCTTATCGAAACATCTACCGACAGAGCTCGGAACTACTTCCCTTTTCGTATACATTTTTGCCATGCAAGTGGCGTTTGCACTTTGCACATGCGCAGTGTGACTGCTTTCTTCTGCTACCTAACACTCACTCCGACCTTTGCCTGGTGACCCTCACCCATGCCAGTGATGGACCTTGGAAGTGCAACCATGAATGCCAATGTTCCCCACACTGCCCCCGACGACATGGTCCAGACTAGGGATTGCAGTTGCACAGAATTTCGACCAGGAAGTTGCGTGCAGTGCATTTGGGGTATTGCACGGGCCGGTATACCTTGTTGAAGGTATGAAGTGCACGCACGGATGTGCACCGACAATACTAAACTCAAGTTACGTGATTTGAGGTCGTGCAATCGCGGTGGATGCCATGCGTGCTCTTGTTTCAGGTGAAGCACATACAGAGATTGTATTATGCCTTTAAACATCATTCTCCCACCCACAAAGACTACTGGTAGTAAGTGCTGAGCATACCAGTAGCCATACAGGACGATGAGTTTCCCGTGACCTGCGTTGGCGTTTTGAAGCTCATTTTGCTTGTGCCATGTGTTGCGCATGGCACTTACGCTTTGAGATCGAGCTACAGAGCGGAAAGAAGTGGTTCTCCTCTGGAATCGAGCACGACTGCGGTCGGAGCTAGTCGTTAGTGACTGGATAATTGGTTGAAGTCAAGCAGCTATCTGCTTGGGCAACCCCCGGGTGGGGCACCGCGTCGACAGTGTCGAGCACGGATCCCTCGCCGTAGATCGGTGTTTCTATGAGAGAGCACGCGGGAGCCCAACTTTGGCTCGTCTTGGCCGCCATTGCCCAGAAAATCTAGCACGAGATCGTAGTACCGCAGCCGGGAGAGGGAGCGGATCCGCTGCACTGCAGTGTTTAGTGCCCTCGACTCGGTGTCACAGAGTAGAACTTGTAGACTAGGATACTGTAAGCCATAGACCCACCTGCCCCGGGCAGCCGCAGCATAAAGGAGTCGCGCCACAATTGCCTGCCGTTTACCTACCATTACCTACCATTACCAAGCTTCCCGCCAAAGACGAATTGCCAGCTCGAAACCCCGTCGTTCAGCGTCCGCAAGTACAAGTAAGCAGGTTCTACTCGTTTCCCGATAAAGTGTAATGGAATTTGTGACTCTGGAATCGAGCACGTGGAGCAGATGAAAGCGCACTTTTTGCCGCACATCATGCGCTTTCGCTGCGCACGACCGTTGTTTTCTCGCGCTTGCGCGTACTGCGGAAGCTCGCGAAGCGGAAACAGAGAATGCTCAGTATCGTGTGGCTGGTTACAATACAAATTGAAACGGTCGTGAGTAGAGCAAGAGTATATGGGCACTCACCTTCGTCTTAAGGTCGGACTGGATACGGCTACGTTTCCTGTTGGATATGCACTTCTTGAATATCAGCTGCCATGCAAATTTGGACAAAACTTCATCAAAACTGTCACTGTCTGTGTTTTCATTCTCATGCTTGTACGCCATGAATGTATCTGTCATGATCATTCCGAACACAGACCGGTATGCCGGCGGGAGAATGATGATTAATCCGAACAAAACCACCAATTAAATCTTCTAACTTGCGTTGGATGTGGTTATCAATGCCGAGCCAATTCATCGAAAAATCGGACATCAAGCGCTCGTGTTCATCACCAAGTGGTGTCTCGAACACATCCAGGTTGTCTCCATTGTCTTGATCTTGCTGCAGAATATCCCGAATAGTCATTGGCTGGGGTTGGAAGTAGAATATGGTGGTGTGGCATCATTCAGGAGGCCGTTGACAGACATTCGACGTCTGCGCTTAGACGGAGTCGCTGACAGCTTTTGTGCAGAGCTGGTAGCATTGTCGCGCCTTCGTTTTGCAGGCGTCTCAACCGCATCTGAGGCTGGACTGATCAGCTCCGTGGTTTCGCACTCTATGCCATTGTCATCAGCGGGACGGATGCTAGTTGACCCAAACAAAAAATCAAGCTTCATTGCGTTGACGCTGAGCAATGCGATCTCGTATTCCGATGCTGCGTTGTGCTCTACGGTGATACTTGAACGTTTCTTCTCACTTAGCCTTGAGCGTTCCTTTGTTTGCGTGGACCGCAACGGACTCCAGAGGCGTTCGTCACATAACTGATGATCGCGATTGCTACTTCGGCGAGCGCTCGTGTCTGTTTGTGGTGTAACCAAGCTTTCCAGAACAGTAGCGGCTTCGACTCGTTCTCTCAGAACTTCTTCGCAAAACGACTATTGCAATCCAGGTAATCTTGCCATGCCGCTAGTCGCTTAGTGAAGGACCAAACATCTTCTCTGCAAGTCACCGTGCTTAGTGAAGGACCAAACATCTTCTCTGCAAGTCGCCGTGCAAACAACCGTGCATTCAGTAAACCTTCCGCGCTGAGACCAAGGCCATGAATCCTCGGATCTGGCACTACACACACGACATGGTGCTCTTCTCTGTACTGTTGTATTCGTCGGCGAAATTTCACCTCAAATGCTGCCTTGCTGTCGTCTGCAAGTAGGTTGCTGGTGCGTAGGAGAGACATCGTCCATATCCATGCCAGAAAGGACTGACCACTGTCGATGTTGATGATTCACTGAGAGCCACGCGCCAATGGAAATGGTTTGAGCAAGACCTCAGCTTCGTGCATTTCTCCGCTCATTTCGCAGAATTTCGCGAACGGACGGACTTGCCGGGCTGGATAGGCGTGATGCTTCGCTACCGCGGTCACCAGATATGGACAGAGCCGAATAACCTGCTTGATGCACACTGCACTTAAGTACCAACGGGTCTCAGTGGAACGCCACATTGCAACGTTTCGACTGGTTTCATCCCTCGGCGCTTGATTTCTGTGGCCGCACGCCAAAATGCTAGTGGTGAACTGGGTTGAGCCGTTGACAGCTCGCGCAATTTTTGACGCAGCATCAATTGTTGTCGACAGTCCAGCAAACGCGAGTATTGCATCTCGCATAAGCAAGTTGGATTGGTGGGCCATGCACCCACCAATGAGGAATAGAGGAACCTTGTCGTCGGGGACAAACATGCGCCGGGCTTTCTTGTAAGCGCTTGCCGAGTCGGAGGTAAAATGAGTCCAATTCGTAGGGTGCTTCAACTCCATGACTTTGGCCTTAACATCTGCAAAAAGGCCGGTTGCGTGTGGGGATGTTTTGTGTGATGTAATTCTAAAGCTGATGCTCTCGTTGCTCGTTCACGACGATCCAGTTGGCGAGGGATCGGCGACACAAGTCGGTGGTACCATCCATTAGCGTCAGATGCTTTGCGTCCGACCGCGCTTACTGCTGGCTATGCTTGATGGAGTCGTTCAGCCATTCAAGGTGGGTATAGGATAGCGCGCGCGGAGACGGAACTTCTGTTCGAGGACGCAGCAAGTCGATCATCTTGAGGAACGATGCATTGCCAACAAACGCCCACAGCACATTTCCCGTTACCACACGACAAAGCAGAAGCTCAACAAACTCGGCGTGCTGCTACTTAGTTAGCGACGGGATGTTGTGGGGTGACTTCGCATCATCGTCCAACTTGAGGTGCAGCCGCGCCGCCAGCTGCACAGCTGAAGAAGCAAGAGGTCAGTCCAGCAAGTGCTCCGCGATGCGCTTCGCGATGCCTCGGCGCTTGTATGCGCAGAATTGACACTTTTCCATCAGTCGATTCCAGCGATCTGGTTGACCTGGTTGCGGGTTTAAGTAGCCGTGACACAATAGACCTTGGCTTGCCACCGCGGTTGGAACAACCTGTTGCCGTGACCATTGCTTTTCGCTCGGGGACCAGGAGTCCACCCATGTGCTTTGATTCCCGCAGGAAAACCATGGAAGTATCGATTGTAACATTGCACGTGGATTGCACTTGCATTCAAGTGCATTCGATTTTTCGCCAATGATGGTGCCCGAATTAACATTTTCTCCAATAGCATTTCACCAGCGGAGATAACCGCAATGTTGTGGTGCTTGTGTTTTTGCGCCATGACAAAGGTCACCACGATGAAGCAAACAAACGGCTCCGTAGGACGATACCGGCCGCCAAAAAGCTTCAAATGGTCTGCCAAACGGCTTTTGTACAACTGCTCTTACTGCACCAGTTGCACGTTGCGCAACTGGTTTTGCGCGCACGTGCAACGTGCAACCGCAATCCCCAGTCCAGACAACGGATAGCGCTCATCGAGATACGCCTGAAACGACGGCCTGTCGTCGGCATAGGCGCGTATCATCACTTTAGTACATCATCCATCATTGTAGCGATCGGTTCCCACGAGTTCTGCACATCCTAGAGGCCCTGCCATGCGATCAACAACTCCCAGGTTTTGCGTCGCGCATCAAACCGATGATCAACAATGCGCGCGACACCCAGTCGGATCCCTTGATTGCCAATGTGCTCCCGGACCTCCTCGGTTACGTCCAGGGAGTGGTCACTGTAAAACTTCGGTCGGGATGCATGGACTTCATACTTCTCTCGTCAACAGGTGACCAATAATGAACGAGTATGGACGTGCTTCCTCCACCTTGAACGGTCCCACCCATTCACCATGAGTTTGTTGCCGCCAATACGTGCGTCCACACGTGACCACAGTACGAAATCGCTTTCGCCGCACATCCTTCTTTGGGTACACCTCTTGGTGCAGCTGCTGAAGACTCCCACGCGACCGTCTCAGTGCATTGGTCACGTTGTCACTGCTCGCTCCACGAGATGATACTTCCCGGTTGTTGCCCCTGTCCTCAAAATCGTGTCTAGGATGGTTCTACTCGTGAGGCCAGTGAAGCGCTCTGTCGGAGAGTGGTTTGCCAGTGCTGATGTTGGTGAATGGTTCAAGTTTGCTTCGATGACAGGGAGCACACTGAGCCATTCACATGTATTCAAGTTGTTTTCCATCAGCATCGCCCGTGCAACCTGGAGCACATCGCGATTCAAACGTTCCACAGTGCCATTCAGCCAAGGCGTGTAGACAGGAAAGAACGTGTGCGTACCCTTGAGTATCGTCTTTAGCTCCTCCATCAGTTCATTCTTGAAATGACTGCCCTGGCCAGAGGCCAACATCGTTGGCAAACCATAACGCTTGTGCCAGTCGAGCACACCGCGCACGGCGGTTTCTGCATTGGCCGACTCACATGCGATCAACTCCCAGAAATGTGTCAACTCGTCCTTGATCACCAGCACATAACTCCATTGGATTCGTATTCTTCGCCACATTCAGGTCGCAGCCCGCCAGCGCCACCAAAAGTCGATGAAATGAAGAGATAGTCCATGTGGATGATTTCGTTCGGTGCTGTTGCTTCAATTCGCGCGAGGGACACAGTATCTTCACGAGGTTTGCACCGCCGCAGTATAGTCGGAAGCCATTTGCTCGCTGCAGTAGATATTCCATGTCGCTCTCCGTGGCACTTAGCTTCAGGTTCCACTTTCTCAATGTCGAGAAGAGCTTCCTTAACGACTCGATGTAGGCGTATGCATCGCGGGACAAACACAATGATGTCGTCGGTCCATACAGTATCAATAGCTAGGTGTACACATCCTCCTCAAAAATGTCCCCCATTTCAATCTGACAGTGTGTCGATGAATCCATGGCACCTTGTGGAACACTTACAGGAGTAAAACATTCTTTGTCCGTCATGAAACTGAACATTTCCTGGCTGTCCACATGCAAAGGGAACTAAAATACCCTTAGGGTGTTGGTTTCTTTTGCTTGCCACCTTCTGGACGCCGTGGCTGACTCGGTCCACCGCGCTCCTTTTCCATCAAGTGGAATTGGTGTTGCTCCTTGGCTCCCTTAAGCACGAGCGCCATTAACTTCACGTCATTGGTCTTGGCTGCTCGTTCTTGTAATGAAACCAAACGATTGATTTCCAAACGCAGTACTCCTGGCGCGAGATTGGACATGAGCAGCTTACATCGACGCTTCATGCGATCCTTTGAAAATCCGTGGCTTTGCCCGCTTTCAACATTCTGGTCAGGCCGTTGCCTTCAATCAGACGGTTAAAATCACCGAAGTAGTTCATCACCCGCGCCTTGATGTCAGTCTCTCCCAAGTTCATTCAAAGTTCTTTCCGGAACAGCTCATCGATGTCCGGTATGTACTAATTCTGTAGCTGACCAATCCGTTCATTGATCTTCAAGATGATCGCCTCGTCGGTCATCTCATCAACATCAACCATGAGGACGTACTTGGCTACTCAGTTCAGCAACGCAGGTTCCATCATCTGAGTTCTTGAAACGGACGAGCACACCCACAGCTGTTTCTCCACTGATGAAGCACCGCTCCTCGATCTTGCGTTCGTACAGTCTTCTTTCCCGATGCCACGCGATTAGCGACGGCTGGTCCCAACTACACAGCTTGGGCGCCTTGATGAATTCGTAAATTAGTTGCTTCACCTACTTGTGGCGAAGAGGTACAAAGAAGCACGCAGTGCTCACATTCAGCAAGCTCACTTCCAAATTCGCCTCGAAGAGAATAGGCGAACTGGCGTTACGACGCCTCTTGGCTCCAAGCACAGTTGGAAGGCTGTGCCCCCTCCTGCAAGGGAGGTGGTGTGAGCCCCATGGCAGACATGCCCCCCGATCCCGGCGACATCGACAAGGTGACGCCCACCCCGACCTACCTGGAGAAGGCCAAAGGTAAGAAACCTGTGCCCACGCTCCACCCGCTACTCGATACCTCGCGTGTCACGTTGTTCCCGGACGGGAAACAGCGCCCTCACACGAGCGACGAGCTTGCCACGCTCCAAGCGTGGTTGAAGAATGAAGTGCCGATTGCCGGCGTGCCAGCTTTCACCCTGGAAACCATGACGCTCTGGGAGCGCTGTTTACTTGAAGACTACCGTCAGGCCAACCTAGGCTTCAAACTTTATGCACATGTCCCTGACAGGTTGCATCTTCCGAAAATGAAAGCCAAGAGAGCGATAATCGACGGACTACTCAACAAAGTTAAAGGCAATGCCGAGGACACCCAGGTCGCGGAGGATTTCCTCTGCGACCTGGAATGGGTCAAGTGCAATTMTACGTCAAGATTGGCRGAATTCGGCTTTACCACGCCTGCCCAGCGCGATGCATGGGCCAACAAAGTCCTGCCCATCATCGGCGGACACATCAAGTTCACGCGCTGCGACGACATTCGGAGAGGCGACGACATCGGCTGGAAACTCCCTGCTCGGAAGTTGCTTTACGAGGTGCATCTGCTCGGTGCCGAGCATTTCGCTTCCACCAGCGTCGCGCAACTCATGGCACAGCTAACGGACGCCCCCGTAGCAAACATCTCCTACTTTCTGGCAAACGGAATTGCTAAGTACGCGCCCCCCCCCAATGGCGCGTACTTTTCGCGTCAACTGACTGCCTACCGGAATTGGTAAATCTCCGACATTTGGAGGTAATTAACGGATCGGCCAAGCATGCCATTTACGTCCATCATGTACGGTGCACCACTCTGTATCCGTGCACGCGGTGCCTAGGCACCAACCACAAGACAGTTGATTGCACAACCAAGGCACCTGACACCGCAAAACTCCGGCATTGCAAGTCTATCGACGTGAAGCTCACCAAGCCACACAAGCTACCACGAGTGGATACTGTGGAGGCTCTGACCGCGGTGTTACTGGAAGCACGCCAACAGCGCCCCGCACATCAGCACGTGACGCCAAACGTGGTTGCCCAACCGGCGGGCGAACGCCAGTCGATGCAACCGCAATCAAGTCCGAGAAAGAGGAAGAACGCCGACGGGATCCCCACATCTACCGGTGCTGAGGACACTCAGACTCCTTTCAAGAAGACGATGACGCAATCAGGCCAGCAACAGTCAACCAGAGATGCCACACGGCGTCCGTCGCTGCGAGCAGATGCGAAATCACACAAAGACATGGTGAAACGTGAGGCGTCTCCGGCGCGGAAGGCATTCCTCGCTCAACGTAAGGCCAATAACGACACCATTCAACGGATCAAACGACGCAAAGCGGCGCGCAAACAAGTGGYCCTAGACACCGCCAATCCGTATCATGTCCTAGCGCAAGACAGCGACTCGGACATGGAAGGATCCGACCACGGTGACGACGCTCATGTCAACGACGAAGCCGATTCTGCGACGCCGGAGCCAGGAGATGAAGCCATGACGGCAGGAGCAGACGCGCCGCACACACGCGACGATGCCGATCACACTAGCGACAGCACGATGGAGAATGTTGGCGAGGGGCCAACAGAGCGAACTGAGGCCACATCGACAGTCGATCTTGACGCTGATATGGGCACCGATGATGCGCAACAGCAGGCACAGGCTGCACTGGCGAAAGAGCATCAGCTGATTCCCCCTGCGGTCTTAGCGACAGCAGCACGCGGAAAGCGCAAGAAGTCTGACCGCACGTCACGTCCACGTCAGCGCACAACATCCAGAAGCCCAGGAAAG
>NSDO01000182.1:69427-91011 GCA_002286825.1 Lagenidium giganteum | reverse complement strand
GACGACGCTGCTACACAGGCCACTACGGCACGAGGATCTAAGCACGATGAATAGATCACTTCACATTTTGCACTATTAGTGTGACAAGCGCCACACTCCTCCATCTCCACGTCTTTGTATTTCATTATGCCTTTGACTTTGCTTTTGCGCGCTTGCTTGTTGTGATTGTTCTGGCGATAAGCCAACGTATACTTTATCGCAACCACTGCTGCTTCAGTGCAAAATCGAAGTGAGATTAGCTGCCTAGCTTAATGCGCAGTGCGACTGCTTTCTTCTCCCGCTGCCTAACACTCACTCCGACCTTTGTCTGGTGACCCTCACCCATGTCGGTGATGGACCTGGAAGTACAACCATGAATGTGTGGAGAATCCGGCTGCGATCAATCTGGTCAGCCAATGTGTGGTCAGAATGACGCGCTCCACGAAAACGGGCTTCAAGCACGGCGACAACGGCAGTCGGATGCAGCTATATCTTACATGTAGAAGATAGTGACTTCCAGCCACGCATGTGTGTGAGAGGTTAGATGAGTTCTAATTCACTTCGCAATTTACGAACACAAGCTCAAGTCAGTATAAACTTAACTTTGCCTACATTGGGCGACAAGATGCCAGCGCTGGAAGGATTCGACTCAGACGGAGATGTGGAGATGGCCGTCCCACAACCAAGTTTTGAATTCGTGCAAGCTACATGACTGGAAGCCTGGAGCTGATCGGCATTGGTGACGTACCTTCGCGCTCGTACCCAGTATGAGGCGAAGCTGAGTGAACGTTGTGCCACCACTGGCGAAGACAAGAGTACCATAGTGGTGGGAGTGAAAGCCTCCATCGAACCGTAGATCCTGGTTCACATCTGTCGCTATATCCTGAAGAGGAGGAGCGAGTCAGCAATGAGGAGCTGCTGGCCGAAATGAGAAAGAAGGCCAATTCTATGCTGAACGATCAAGTGCCTGACGTCGCGCAACTGTTTGCCAAAGGACTGAAGATGGACCTGGAACAGCGCGACATTGAAGCGAGAATCACGAAATACTTTCTCGACTTCGACAAGATTGTCGATGAGCATGGATTGGGTGCGGAAGCGCCAGTGGGAGAGACCGTTGGCAGGGAACGGATGACGCTTCGATGCAAGCTGTTGGTGCAAACCATCCGTCCGGAGGTCGTGAAGGTGGAGATCGAGAGAATGCTCGAATTCACCCACCGTGAGGCGAAAACGGATTAGGTCAAGCTCTTTGAGCTCGTCGTGGAGCGGGCAGTAAGGCAACAGCAGTACCATCAAGTGCAGCAGGACACGAAGCGAAGACCCGAACAGCCTCGTGGCTCGGACGGCGAGAAAAAGGGAGCGGGGGCAGGGAAAACCAAGCCAACTGACCCAACGAAACGGAAAGACAAGAAGCCTTCGGCTCCGCGCAGTGGCTGCTTGATCTGCAAGGGTGAACACTGGGCGGTGGATTGCCCCACGACAACGGACACTCAGAAGGAAAAGGAGCTACAAGCGGTGAAGGATAAGCGTCAAAGACATACAAATGGAGACACGGTGGACGGCTGTCGTGTTGTTCTCAACAGCACATTGGAGCTGCCGCTCTGTGTTGACACTGGATCGGATGTGAATGTGATCCCAAAAAGAGCAATTGATGAACTGAAGGATGTTGATCCGACGGTGAGGTGTGTGCAACTCTCCGCGCCGATTGAAGTGACGGTCGCTGCCGGCGGGAAGCTTACCGCGGGTTTCCGCATGGACGTGGATTACAAGCCCGTCAGCAGTTGGGTGGTGCCCATTGCAGGATCCACACCGCCGACGCCCGCGGTGGAGTCAGACGTGCGAGGCTATTCGGTGTTTGGCTTGTTCGACTACGTCAAAGGTTTTTGGCAGGGCTTTTGGCCAAAGCTTGCAGGGAGCTGTACAGCATCCTCACCGAGGATGGCGGGTTTACGCCCATGCGCATCCCCCAAAGCGCTTGCGATTCGGCGACGCATTTCCAGATGGAAACGGAGGATTGTTTCAAGGAGATGCTGGACGTCGCCGTACTCATTTGGATCGACGACGTGCTATAGTTCGCGCCGTCTCCGGCAGAATACCTCGTTCGTCTCCGCCAGATTTTTGAAATCTGCTGCGCACGTGTTCTGTACACGCCGTCAGCACGCTGGTCTATGACGGTAAAGGTGTGAAGCAGGACCCACAGCGCTTGATAGTGTTGCAAGAGCTGCCACCACCACCTACGGCGGCAGCTCTGCAGCAATTCCTGTGCAGTCTCAACGGGTTACGTGAGTCAATGGTCGACTACGCACGCGTCGTGGCCCCAATACAAGAAAAGTTAGAAATGGTGATGAAGTCACGAGAACGGCGCAAGGTCTCCCTCGTCGGGTGCCAGCTTGACTGGTCTGAGTCCGACTTCGGAGCATTGCGGGCAATCCAAACACGCACAGTCAGAAGCTCTTTTTCCCGACTAGGACGCAGACTTATGTGTGTTCACGGATGCATCTGCTGTGGGCTGGGCCATAGTGGTTACCCAGGTTTTGACGTGGGATGATCAACAGTCGGTGCACTAACAACAGCACGAACTTCTCGTGTGTAAAGGAGGCATGTTCAGGGGCGCTCAACTTAACTGGTCCGTGACAAACGCTGGGCCGACCTTGTCTCGCGTTGGGCAGTGCCAGGCAGCGAAACCCCTTAAAGCGTCAAGCGGGTCACGACCCGCGGTGCAACAGCACCGACGCCTCTCCGACCTCTAAAAGACGTGCAGTTTGTATGGCCGACAAGGAAGGATCTCCGAGCTTTAGAGCAGCGCCATCATCAAGCTCGCCCTGTGGACGCAGGCCTAGAGGACGGATTGGTTTGGGTGGGGGAGAGAGTGTGGGTGCCGGGCCAAGACCGCGACATGATTCTTCGGTTGCTGCGCATTGCTCATTGTGGTGCACAAGCGCACCGCGGCGAACACGTGACCCTGGAAGTTGTGCAGCGAAAGTTCGCGATGGATGACGCTCGCGCACATGTGAAACGTTTCTTGGGTAACTGCTTGATCTGTAAGCATGTCATAAAGGGGAAACGCCTGATGCGTGATTGGCCGACGACAGCTGCTGCCACCAAGCGGAATGAGTGCCTGCACCTTGATTATCTGAGCATGGGACCCCGCTACGGTGACACCAAGTATGTTCTGGTTCTGAAAGACGAACAAACTACTGCGAACTGGTGGTGGCAGACCAAGCAACCGCTGACGTGGCCGTCGAAGCACTGCTTGACTGGAACAAGCGATTTGGGCACCCGCAGGCCTGGGTGTCGGATTGTGGTTCATATTTTCGGAATACTTTGATGGAGGAGCTGGCAATGCGGCTCCATACTACACAATGGTTCACTCCGGTGTACTCGCCTTGGGTAAATGAGTCGAAAGGGTCAATCGCGACATCTTGCAAGTCATGCGAAGCTTGGGATGGAGTTCAAGATTGACACTCGCAACTGGCCGAGGCTGCTTCCAGTCGTGCCGGCGAATATCAACCACGCTCCAATGCTGTCTGTCGGGGGTTGCGCTCCAGTGGAATTGTTTACTGGTCTAACCGCCAGCTCACAGCTGGACAGTGTGCTGTTGGACCAGGGCTTGGCAGAGCCGATCAACGTGACAGATAGCGAGGCGGCGGTCAAGTAGCTAAGGCAAAGCTTGGCCCGCCAGCACCAGATCGTGATAAATACGAAGGAACGGCGCCGATTGTATCAAAAGAATCGTGGCAAGCGCTCCCCGTGCAACTTTACGGCATGAGACTATGTACTATGGTCGCGCGTGGACAGGCACCTGAAGGGAAGCAAGCTGTTATCCACGTGGGTTGGTCCGTAACGGTGCGAGACATTTGTGATCATCGCCAGATCAGCAAAGCTTGGGAGGTGCTGGTGGCTTGGAGAGGTCTGCAAGACGAGGAGAACGCTTGGAAACCTGTCGAGCAGATTGCCAGGGATGTTCCCGGATTGTTGCGACAGTACATCCCGTCGAGCTTGAACCGTTTGGCTAGTTTTCTGGTTGCAAGTTAGTCTTGGAGGGGCAGTGTGGAGAATCCGGCTGTGATCAATCTGGTCAGCCAGTGTGTGGTCAGAATGACGCGCTCCACGAAAACTGGCTTCAAGCACTGCGACAACGGTAGTTGCTTGCAGCTAAATCTTACATGTAGAAGATAGTGACTTCCAGCCACGCATGTGTGTGAGCAAGGTAGTGACTTCCAGCCACGCATGCGTGTGAGCAAGGTAGTGACTTCCAGCCACGCATGTGTGTGAGCCAGCATGATCTGGACTTATAATTCCCCGAAGATTCCTTTGCACAGCCCGGATTGGTGTATGCATCTTCCGTCATGCTCACACCGGTGCGCGCATATTCCGTCATGCATCGGCACCTCCACAGCTCATAGTGCCTCGCGGTCATTCCTCCACGACCTCTTGTCTGCCTGGTGGGCGGCTTTTATCCGCCACCCACCACATTCTTGCAGCCGTCAGACTCCCTTAACCACTTGGTCTGCAATGTATTCTTGACGTTGCATGAGCTGCTCGAGCTCAACAGGCGTCTTCGGAATGATCAATTCACGGGCGATGTTAACCAGAAAGCACAGCTGCACAACATGTCCGACGTTCATAACAGCAGTGTTGCGTTCATGGCAAATGACAAGTTGGTCATCAAGCGAAGGATAGGTCGCCATGGGCCAATGTTGGCGCTTTTGTTGAGAACGGACGGCGATGTTGCGTGCACAAACAGAGAGCATTGCTGTGAATTTCCACCGTATTGTTAGCCAGCGCTAGCGCAGGAGCCAGCGGACAGGCAACCACAAACACCGTGGCGTATCCAAATGGCATCACGAGCTCGCAGTAGTCCCGGAACTGCTCGTCATCTTCATACGCGTCTATCTCGACTTGCCTCTCTATGGCTTCGCTTTCACGGCTGGCAAGATTTACTGCATTCCACGTACCATACTTGACACACGGCTTGATGGCTTCCTCGTAGTTGCTGTTCTGGACGGAAGCCGTGAGCATAACCATCAACTGACGCTCGAGCTCGGCCATGCAGTTGTTCTGAAAGCACGCGCCCTTGAAGATTTCTTTGGCGAACGCGACGTAGAAAACGGGAACTACTGGTTGATGAACTTAATGCAGAATACCTTGACGATCTTGGAGTGCTCGTACTCGACCCTTGTACGGTAAAACTCGAAATCATCGAGCTTATCGACGATGAATCCAAACACTCGACTGCACCCCTCTTGCAAAGCCATCGAGACAGCTTAGAGAGCGTTGAGGCGCATGTCATCACCAACCAAGCACTTGATGTAAAAGACCACCGCGTTGACGATCATCACCAAGAAGATGGTGATCAACATCACGAGGAAAGAGAACGCAAAGGCAACGTAGCGCTGGGTCATGCTACGATAAATCATCTCTGGGTGATCATACACCTTGTTATAGCCAATCGCACCTTCAAAACTGCCTCGAGGACGATCTGGATTGTGGACTTTATGCAGCCCCCAGAGCGCTTTCAGCAGCGTGTTCTTCCGGTTCCAGATGCCCATGAAAAGCAAACTCCAAATGACGATGACAAATGCCAGGCACACGAGGATGTCGCCTTCGTTACCGCGTGATTCGCTCCCTAGCGCCTTCTCTTCGTAAGTCTTCCAGATCACCAACGTCACGAAGCCCGCAAATACCGGAATTGTGAGCAACTTGTGAGCATCTTAATGTAGACACCGAGCCACGAGAAGTAGAGCGCCATCTTCTCGCCAAAGTACATGCAGATCTTGTTGAGTGGCTGGGGGATCATTCGTAGGTTTAACACCCCGGATGCCCACAAATCATCCAGGGCGATCGGATCATGGAGCGCAAACATGTCCCCGTCTATGTGGTCGTCGTCCGCAAGCGTGTCGAGGTTGAGCTGGCGACGGATGATGCTGTGAACAAGGCAATCCTTCTGCAAAAACAACGTGCAATTCGTAGCGCTTGCCCCATTTCAAACAATAGCGGCGATAAAAGGGCTGGTAAATCGGCTCCGGTCGATATGGCGCGTGCGAAGCAAAATATGTTGTCGTTTCGTACGCAATCGACGTGATCATGACCACAGCCATGCAGCAGCTCGAATGCCGTCTACATCATCGTTATGCCCCTTTCTCACCGCGCACGACTCAGGTCCTCATGGTTTAAATCCGTGAGCAATGGATCCATCTCGGGGACGCTGTTCTGCGCTACTTGCTTATATTGTTGCTGGTGCTTCGGCTTCTGGTGATGGCGCAGCGGACGAACCGTTTTGAGATATTGCTTGCACTTGCCGAGTTCATTTCTTGCGATTTCGGTTTCCAGCGCCTTGAGCTTGTCTTCGTGAATGAATTGGTCGAATGGATGGTTGCTCACTTGCAGACGAAAGTGAATATGGTCGCGCTCACAACCCATCTCATCCACGTGACGACTTCACGCTTTTGCTTTCTAAGGAATTCAAACGTTTCGAGGACGTTTCAGGCCTGATTCTGACGCTTAAGGAACTCTTCCAGATCAGCAGAATGCTTGCAACGATGGTGAAAAACTAAGTTTGTGTATCCGCTTCTCGCTGCTTGTTTACGGTCGTGACCACAGATTTTACACTGGCGTGAAAAACGTGGAGGTAAGAACTTGGCCCGCGTCATGCTGCAGCAGTACTTGTGAACGCAAGAAGCGAGTGTCCCAGTCTCCAGTAGACAAAGGCGTCCGTGAATACTGTATGACTGCCCAGGAACAACTTGATTTCCAAGCAGCAATTCTTGCTATCAATTAAAATACGAATTGGTTGCTCCATCGTCCAATAATAAGTTATTCAATATTGGGCTTTGCAGATAGTTTGCTCTCCGATTTAGTGGATCATTTCGGGCTGCAGCAACATAATAAATCGGACCACACAATTGGTTTCCAGAAATATCTCGGGCCGCTTACTAGCAGAGCATCAAAACATCGCAGACTCCGCTTCCCAGCAAGTCAGACCCCTGGTGTGCGATGGCAGACGATCGAATGCCGAACGAATGCTGCGCGCTGCTGACGATTTGCATCGGTGAAGCCTTCGGGCGGTCGCGCTGGGGATGGAGAATCGCTGCCATTCACACTGGATATCGGCTATGCGGTGCTCCGCCAAAAGTGCCATGTGCGGTTTCAGCGACTGAAGCAAGAGCAGGAGCGCAACAAGAAATACAACCTGCAGCTTCGTGATGACCAGGAGGTATACGTCAAGACGGCAAATGGCGATCCGCAGAACCGGTATGTCCTTCTGAACGAAGACAACTCCAAGACGACACTATTACACCTATGGAACCGGTTGACCCAAGCGGACAAGTCAAGTGACAATCGCTTTGAGTTTGGTATCTTTTTGTCCACACCGAATGAAGTTGGACCAGCCGCATTCCACCGTGCCACCGCCTCGCGTATGGAATCAGCGCGGTTGCAGCGGATTGCCCATGAAACCGCCAATGCAATCACCTTTGGATCAATAATGCAATAGCTCTCCATCTGAAGTCGTCGCTATACGTCATTTCCCGGAAGTGGCAAATTGGAGTGTGTAATTTCATAGCGTACCTGCTGTTTTGCGGTACAACGCTCAGAGATTTTCGCAGGGAAGCTGGCCAAAGCTGAGCAATGCTGCAGGGTTGATATTATATGAGTTTGAGTTGATTATCACTGAGGACTATCCATCCGATATACATGTCCGATATGCCAAAACGTTTGGAAAGTACAATACAGCAATGTCAGTTATCGCGGAGTACATAAAGTCCTTTGCAGAACTTTGGAAGACGTCGCCTTGAAGAAACCCAGCGATGATTAGACGCCCACAGCACACCCAGACGTAGCCCTATGTGTGAAGATACCAACACAACAAACTATTAATAAATCAAATTCGAGTCATGGACGGCAAAGTTATGCCCAAAAATTCCGTGTAAATTGCGTTAGACTTTAGACGCGCGCCATAAGTACGGTCGATCATCTGATCCCGCTGACTTCAAACCGAGCGCCATACGTGTTGGCATATCACTCATCAGACGCTGGAGACGCCCCACCTTGATTTTCGACCACGAAATCAATGTCGATAAACAGGAGCAAGTAGTCGTGAGCGTTTCGTGGTACTTGACGGCATTCCGTCGGCCTTCCAGAACTTGATCTCGATGGTACCGCGCGCGCTCATGGCGGCCGACACCATGACGCATCCTCCACCTCCCACCCGCTTCGAAAAAACTATCGGGCGGCCGTCTGGAGTCATGCCAATAGTACTGGCATCCTCCAAGTTAAACTTCTTCTCATCCGAGAAGAGCAAGCGCTCCCAGTCGAAGTAGCAGGTCACTTTTTCCGTTGCAAACGCCACACGTCGGACTTTTTGTTCAGGATTGAGCACCGAAGCAGGTTTTGTCTTGATGTATTTCGCAATTTTCGTGCGCCGAAGGCCTCGACACACCGTCGAACGAGGTTCAGCGTCGCCTTGATGTTTACCGAGCTCATTTGCCTCTTGCAGGCGAGTGGAAAGACCGAGCGTGGGCTCAAATATTTGGGTCTCCCGGTCCTGGGACGGGGCGTTTTGTCCTCGGGATCCTTCAGCGCGATGCGGACAGCCTTCTCGATCTCCTTGTTGATCGCTACATTTGTGTTGCCGGCCGCCTTAAGTTCCAAAATGATCCCTTTTTCTCGTTCTCAGCTCTAGGCCGGATGGCATGGTCTCACACGCGTCTCGTCCACCCGTTACACGAATCGACAGTGCAGAAACAGCCAAATTGCCCTCATTCCTTCAATTACAAATCTGACATCTAATCTTGGAGATATTGCAGGTATTGCTCGATCGACCATATATTGATCACCAATGATCATCAATGACCTAAGAATAAGCAAAAAATTTGAAATATCACCGGGACGAGGCAGCGAAAACGTGCGGGGGAACTTGGCTATTGATCAGCCTTCAATGGCGCTCTGCGTGTATGCTTTGGCTTCCGGTTTGGAGCGCAGCCGTTTAGTTCGCTTTGTCGTCCATAGTTGTGCGAACCACTTTATTGCGGGATTCCACGCAGTATTTTCCGTCTGACCACTGTTTAATTGGGACCCGTCGGCTGCTTCCGTCTGCTCCTTGTCATCATCTCTTCCACAATACCATTGGAGATGTGCCGTCCTTAATTGCGTGTTTGCCGTCAGGTTTGAGGAAGCACCTATCCGTCTGGAATACACGCCGGACAATATCGACTTCATCATCATCATTCGCAGACCAGCCAAGGAAGAGTTTGAAGTAGTCTTCGAGCGAGCATTCTAGCTCGTGCATTGAACACCATCACCAGGTCGGTATCGTACCTACACTTCATCGGAACCAAACTGCGTCGATTCTGGCAGAGCCTGGACTTCTTTCTCAACCACTTTGTAATCCAGCTAATGACCTCACCACCAGATGCGTGAATGGTAGCTCGGAGCTCGTTGCCGGTATGGTTCTGTTCAAGTGTGCGCCACTGGACACTCCGACAGGCCCAATCCGGGTCCCACGCTGCGGGACGCCACATCGCCGCCCAAACCTTCCGCCACCTCGGTTGATAGTCGGTGGATCGTCTTCCAACTCTTCCAACCTCGAACGATTGCAGCAATCGTTGCAATCATTGCTGGGTGAGGCCACAAACTTTGAGGAACAATAGAACTTTTCGCCCAGGATGTCAGTGACGGTTCGCCGGGAACCATTCGCGGCAGAAGCCAGGGACGCACCATGCTGATTCCGATCACTGGACCAAACGAATTCCAATCAGCGGTCACCACGACGTGGCTCATAAAGAAGAATTTGGACGTGAGTGATCGCGCAGTCCATCTTGAATGTAGAGGCTCAAGTTGCGTAGTAGGTAGTATGAACGCCTCGAGGCGGCATGTGAGATGCGTGGCGTGTGCCGCTGGCATGTGGACTCACGCCGCACATGCGCCAGGTGAGCACGGGAGAAGACCCCCGCGTCGTTTGAATCATCACGACGCTCAAGAGTGACGATGCAGACTTGCGAAGGGAAGCAGCACATACGGACAATCGCCTGCGAGTGAGCCACTACCCGTTCGACCGATCGGTCCACGAAGACAAATTGCGAGATATCGAGCAAGAAATAGGGAGCGCGCAACTTCAGCGGTCTATGGCGTACTTTGGGCGCTGTCGACCTCGTTCGCAATACAAGAATCGCAAGAATTGCAAGGTGCTGAAGTCACCAGTCGCGTGGACCGACGTGAGTCCGCTTTGGATGGATCCACCGCTCTTGGAGCACAAGGGTTTAAGTGACGCTCTGTGTCAATGGGGGCACACAGAAACCGCAGACGGCGTCATTGTTGACACAAAATCCATGCGTGGGATGCCTAGTTGTTGCGGCCACTTGTACGGCTCGATCATGGCGACTGCGTACGAGCCGACGACGTATTTCGCCACGCACGCACCTTACCGCGATGAACCCGTTTTTCGTCCATTTTATCGTCGCTATCTACTAGATTGGAATGGCACGATGGAAGAGACGATGTTTACCCAACGGATCGCATCAGGTTGACCGCAAGTATCATCATGCGCCTCATTAGGATCGCGCCGCTGTGTTCGCATCTTGTTCAGGACAGCATGAATGATGGTGTATTAGTTGTCCACGATGACGCCGCGTACGCAGACCTGCAGCGCTTATGGGCCTGGACCTTTGCGATGGTGAGCCAACCACTGAACAAGATTCGCGCCTACTTTGGGGAGCGCATTGCGCTCTACTTTGCGTGGTTTGGTGAATTCTCAACGCACCTCGTGCTTCCTGCTGTTGCGGGCGTGCTCACCTATGATGCAGGTGGCGAGGTAGATCACCGTGACGAGGGCTACGTGCTGATGCGGTTCTCATTCTTCATGGTTGTAGCGATCGAAGCAAAATTGAGTGATTTACTGGTAAGTGATCTCATGCATGTCTATCTACTGCTTTGCTACTGACCAATCGTCTGATGGATGGTTGCGAGCCCGTCTTGGAATGGATGGTGATGGAGGATGTGTGTCGTGACGTGTCGTTGATGGTCGGTTTGTAGGATGCATGTTCATTTATACAGCAGGTCGCTAACTGTATCTACGTGTAATATACTCTCCCCCAACAAAGCGAAGCTTGTAAGCGTAGAAGCTAGTTGCAAAAGCGATGGTTGGGCTTCTTTGATCTGGCCGAAGTCGAGGTCGATGCTGGACCGACTGCGGTGTATTGATGCTCGGATGCTTGGCGTTGGCGAAGTTCTGCGATCAAACGCTTCCAATGGCTAAGATGCTATATGTACTTTTCAAGTTCCCACGTATTTTCATGATCCGGCAAGCCGTGCCACTTCATTAAGTACTCGGGCTTGCGGTTGAAGATGCCTTTGCGAACTAGAGCTTCAAGGATGTGCAATATTTCGCCAGACTGATCGAAGACAACATGGCTTGACTTTGGAATCGCTCTTCCTTCGAAGCGATCAGGATTACTGTTGTAAGCTCGGAGTTTGTCAACGTTGAAGTGCTTGGAAAGATGCCTCATGTTGTATGGTAAGTCGAGCGTTGCGACGTTGTTGCGGAGTCTCGTGATACGGAATAGACCGATAAAGCGCGGTATAAGCTTGGGGAGCGGACACTAGCATCGGCAGTCGCGCGACGGATGTTTAAGTCAGCCGTTGACAGCAAAACTAGATCGTCGACTTTGAAGGAGACTTCCCGGCGCTTCTGTTCGCAGTAGCGTTTCTGACGTTCTTGAGCATCATGCAAGTTCTTGCGTGCGTTCTCAATGGTTATTTGTCTGCGTTCGACAAAGCGAGAAGCGTGCTCAACATTTGACCGAGTCGTTGCGGCACTTCCATCTTCGTTCGATTGGGTGGCTGGATTACGAGGCTGGCTGCCTGTGTCAATGAAGAACGGCGCGAGCGTTGCATGTGCATACTCAATGATCGGCAAGTGTTCATTCCAGTCTTTGCCAAGGTACGAGATCGAGCTGCGCAGCGAGTCTTCCAAGGTTCGGTTCTGCCTTTCCGTTTGGCCATCTGCTTGCGCACGATGTGCCGTTGTCATCGCGGAGCGAATCTTCATGAGCTCCAACAGAGCCGTCCAAAACTTTGACGTGAATTTCGAATCGCGGTCGGCGATAATCGCAGAAGGAATGCCATAATGACGAATGACATGCGCAAAGAACAACTTGGCGATATCTTCGGCCGTTAGTTTGTGTGCGTTGGAATGTACACCGGTCGCTTCGAGAGTTTGTCGACTACCACCATGATCGCATCTTACCCATCGGAAACAGGTAAGTGAGTGAAGAAGTATGTAGAGACAACTTCCCAGCACTCACTTGAAACCGGAATGGGGACCATCTTGTCTTGGCGTGGACCCGTAGATGACTTGTGCTTCATGCAAGCTTCACAGCTTTGAACATAGGCTCGAATATCTTCGTCCATGTTCGACCAATAATACCATTGTTGCGCGGCAAATTGCGTGCGTTTGACGCCTGGTGTGCCATGATCGCGGAGTCATGCACATTATGAATCACGTCAAGCCAAAGCTTAGCCGTGTTCGGAACACACAAACGTCGAAGTGTTTTTGCTGAATCGATGTAGACAAGTCCATCTATCACCTTGAACGCTTCAGAGCGACGTTTGCCAGACCAGATGGCAGCGAATGCTGGATCCACAGCGTATGCAGCTTTAAAGCTTGCTTTGTCTCGTTATTCAACTCTATCGCACTGATTGTCGTCACTTTAACAAGGTTCGTTTCGCAGATTCGCATCTGCAGCTGCGATGAACCAAGGAAGGTTTCTTCGAACTTTGAGTTGACTGGGACAACAGAACTGACTGATCGCGGATCGACATCTAGGCGAACTTCTCGTGCAATTGCTCGCGAAACGCTGTTGCTTTATGTACCATGCGGCATTGCTCAATGCCTTTGCAGTTGTCGCAAACAACCCGTTTTGCCATCGAGCCCTAAGCGTCGCGCCCTCCTCCCCTGACGAAGTCGGAGCCGGCGGGCGAGAGAGCGCATCAGCGACAACGTTAAGCGGGCCAGGATGATGATGCAGCGGGAAGCGGAAAGTCGAGAAGAAATCGAGCCAACGACAAGTCGAGGCGAGACGCGATGATGCTGCAAAAGCCACTTGCACGCAGAGTTGTCCGTGTACACCTCGAATTCAGTTCCATGAAGGTAGTGACGCTAACGAGAGAACGCGGTCTTGATGGCGAACAACTCCTTTAATGAACTGGCCAATTAAGCTCACGCTACTGAGCTTCTTGCTAAAGAAAGCCACAGGCATGTCTTCGCCGTCGTGCATCTGCGACAAGACACCACCAATGCGCATCACTAACATCTGTCGTGACGATGAACGGTTTCTCAAAGTCCGGAAGGCGCAAGACTGGCGCTTGCTGCAGGGCTAACTTGAGTGCATGGAACGCACGTTGTTGACAAAGGCGCTTGGTTCGACCGACACAAGTTGAGGTTGCTCTATGGAAGAACATGATTCGAACTCAATTGTGTTGGTTTTCTAGTCGATCCTTGGATTGAACTGACGTAACCACGAAGTGCCAAGGATGACATCGTGATTACCAGAGAGCGGCCATTCAACAAAGCCAATGTCATTGAAAGTCTTCGCATTGAACACTACTGTTTCAACGCAGCGAGACACCTTCTGAGGCTTCGTTTTCGCTCCATCGAATCGTTCACCTGACACTTCAATTTCGGAGACCTTGTTCAGGGCAAGTCCTGGACGCACAATGTTGTGGTCGGCACCACTATCGATGAGAATAGTGATGGGCTTGTCGTTCAGCATGCCGTTCACACGCAGAAGATCGCTGTTGTGCCTTGGAGCTGGCGGTTCCTGAATCTTCGCAACACTCATGCAGATTGTCTCAAGAACATCCACGGAAGGCGGACTTGCGCCTGGCTGCAATGACGTGTTGTTTGAAGCGTCCTGACGATGACGAAGTCCCACGTTGCTGACGCGTTCGGCATTCGTTCAAACGATGACCAGGCTTTCGACAGTAGAAGCAAAGGTTATGCTTGCGGCAATCTTCTTTCGAGATCATGCGCGCATTGTCGATTTCCATCGGAGTCGGACCATCATGCTGCGGTGGCGCASGCATAGRCGCAGGCGCAGGCGGTGGAAACTTGGTCCGCGGGGCGAACTGTTGCTTCCTGCYATTGCCGTTGTGGTTGTTCTGACGGTGGTTCGACTGTTTGCCATGTCACAATGAGACAGCATGCGTGCGAGCATACGTCTGCGCAAATGCAATTGCATCGGTCGTTGTCTGGAACTGTCGTAGCTTCACCTCTTCGCGAATCTCAGTGATCAACCCTTTCTGAAAGTGTGTAACCTTGACCAGGTCGGACATGTCTCGTACTTTTCAAATGATACGTCGGAACGCGTCAACATACTCATCAAGAGAGTTGAACTGATTCTGTCGTAGACGAAACAACTGATCGCGCAAGTCTTCCTTCCGTTGGAGTGAACTCCTGAGTGAGCAGATGTCGAACGGACGGAATGCTACCATGGTTTGTACTGTACTCACGCAACCATGCGGCAGGAGCCAGTCAGACTTGGTAACATCAGCGATAGCGGTCTTTCTTGCGGAGCGTTGTCGTCGAACGGAATGTTCTTGGACCGGAAGAAGAGCTTTGCACGGAAGAAGAAGCTTGTGTTACACACAACGCAGAATAAAGTCTCAGACAGTTGATAACAGATGTGATCAAAACCGATATTTGTTTATCTTCATCAGCTGGAGGTGGATCAGTCGTTCGGCTTTTGCTATTCGTTCGTCACCCACAACACGTGTCTTGGTGTGACTGAGTAAGACTTACGTCAGTCGATGCGCCTTGTCGAGCAATTCGATCAAGTCTGCACGCGCCTTCTCGGGGTCTTCGGGTTGACGATCGGATGTACCGAGAAACGTTGCACGAGGTTTGTACAGTGAACGCTTCGAATGGGCGCGAGGCATCCAACTCGGGTCGGATGGGTCGGATAGTCGGACAGTCGGACAGTCGGAGAGTCGACTTGGAATCTTCCAGGAACCACGACGGTTGGGATTTGTGGACGGCAAAAGTATCCCCAAACCTTTAACCGAGGCTTTAACACTGCCGCGTAGACTGCGACCACAAGCGCCGAGAATAACTACCAAATCAGGCAAAGGGATTAAATACCTAGGGACAAAATACCCAGAAAAGTAGGGACGAAAATACGACAAAATACGGGACGAAATACCTTCTCACGTGTGACGTGTGAGCCTTCCTCCCCCGGAGGGATCTCCCGGCTCAGATGGTAGAGGGCTCGGCTGATAACCGAGTGGTCCCGGGTTCAATCCCGGGCGTCAGGTGAGCGGGGGGGGGGGGGCCTGTGAAATCAAACTCCCCAACTTCCCAACTTGGACATCACTTCTCCGCCTTAATATGGGGGACACCATAACCCCATCGCCATTCGCCCGTTGCATCAAGGGTTGTGTAGTTAGTTACTCTTAGTCATAGGTCGAGAAGGAATACGGAGTGTGTTCTAATGAGTAAGGACACATTCACTTGCAACTGAGCCTTCCTCCCCCGACAAGAGCGGTGTCTGGCGTGGGCGGATCGGCGGACGAGCGGACGGAGCGGACGGGCAGAGGCGGCGCGACGGCAGCGAAGAAATACATCTCCTGACATAGTTGTTCGGAGACGCCGACAGGTTTGGTCAAGACCAGGACGGAGGCAGCGGAGACGGCTGCGCGGAGACGGAAGCTGCTGACGGAGGTGACCGAACGGAGTCGCCATGGCGAGGAAGCGGAAGACGAAAGCAGACGCATGTGCTACCAAGTGTAGCGATCGAAGCAAAATCAAGAGTGAATTACAGGTAAGTGATCTCATGCATGTCTATCTGTCGTGACGTGTCGTTGATGGCTGGTTTGTAGGATGCATGTTCATTTTATACAGCATGTCGCTAACGCTATCTACGTGTACTACAATGTGAACAGCGTCCGTCTTAGCGGCGCAATAGCAATCTGCTACTGGGGAATGGCATCGAAACAACGCAAGCAGAGCGCACGAATGGGCTTCGAAGGTGTGATGACTTTCAACGTTGTCACTGATTGCGACGACAGGACCCACGAGAGCGTGATCTCTCTCGCCATCAACTGTGGCATTTGCGCTGCTAAGCACTCGGTCGCAGAGAAATCGTCAGATGAAAATGAAACCTCACTGTTTTCAAGTCGGGTGAAGATCAACCTGCTCTCCATGACAACGTTCTTTCTCATGCAGGGCCTTAACTGGTGCTCCTGCGGATTCCTTTTATTTTTTAACCATGTCGAGCGTCATCGAACGGAGACATTTATAAAACCTGGATCCGCTGATGTCGTCTATCTACCCATCACTCGTCGCAAAGAGCGCCAGCCGACACCAGGCTCCGACATTGATGAAACAGGCCGAGAGCGCAGCGTACGACCACCAGAATCTCGAAGAAGTGGCCGAACAAGTCGATTTGGAAATCGAGGGCGTTAAGGCCTAGGCGTACCCGGATGCCGAAGAGGAAGCTAATGCATCTCACGACCAGGAAGCGGGGGCGAGCGGCGAGCTCGTCACTGTGTCGCTGAGTCCAGCCCGTGGAACCATCCAGTGAGATCCATTCAAGATCCATTCAACGTTGAGGATTTAAGTATGTTTTTCTACTTCGTCATTCATTCATTCAGTTGACAGACTACATAAAATTAAAAATTCACGCACGTCGCACTTCAGTTCGTTATCATCGAGTTGAATTCAGCAAGTCTCGGATCCTGCTTCAAGCAAGCACTGCTTGCGGCCAAGCCCCCGTCACGGGAGCGATATCCGGATCTTAACCCTTCATTTATCACACACACTACCACACCAATTAGAAAAGGAACATGTTGGACCGTCCAACATGTAAACTTATAGGAAAATTGTATGTGTCACCCGTAAGTACGATGTGCATGGGATAAGCGCACAGTGGCACCTCCATCCCCCGTCCAACATGTTTCTCTAAGAAAAGCTCGGTATTTTCGGTTACCGATTTCGTATGTTGGAGCATCCAACAAGTTTTGGTGGCCTTTTTATCGGGCGTCCCACTCGGAGGTGTGCTAGTGCCGTCAGTGCATCTTCTTATAAACAGATTTTGAACACGATACCGTCGGAAACGCAATAAAAGCAGGAGGAAAACCACACACATCCATGCATAGACTATTGCTCATTATCACTGAAGATCTGTCGCTGGCTGCGCTTCTTGCCAGGTTGCGCATCTGAATCTTCTTGTTGGTCATGATAGGAAGCGAGACTCCGCAATCCCAATGCTTGTGCCAAATTTGGAAGCATGTTATGCTGTCAACATGGTGAGGGTGACGCGGGGCACTGCACAAGTAGAGCTGCAATAACAAGCATTTGAGCGACACAACATGCTACCAGCGCAAGAAATCCAACCTTTTGTCGCCCTCAGAGCAGGCGTCGCAGTAGTATTTGGTGGTCTTGCGCTTTGCGGAGGCTGCATCGTCGTTTCTCTTGTGAGAAGGAGTCCGGCACTCCTGAACATTCAGCTGGGCACGCACCTGTCGCCACTCGGCATGGCTGCTGCTGGACAAGATATACGACCGCTGGATGCTGTAGCAGTAAAGTCGCAGCTGGTCGGGAACATCAACACCCCCCCTCCAGTGTTGATAATCCACGACACATTGCGCCAGTCAAAATGGCATCAACATCAATACAGAACATCGCACCTACATATCTTGACCGACTTCCTGCTTCCACCTGTCGAGATAAAGAATACAAGACAGCATAGTCATCACCGGATACTGCTTGGCAAGAGCCAAATTACGTCGCCGCGTTTCCGATCTTTGTTCTTGATTGTTTTCGTCTGAAGGACGTGCTTGGGCAAGCCCAAGCGATTTGACGTCACCGTTCCAGCGATGTAAACGTTGCGGTGAAGAAGTTGATGGGTCAGCTGCTCCGATGTTTAAAACCGATCGGTCCCAACAACGCGCCAGTCATTGTCGACGGTGGGGAGCACACACTTCAAGTTGCGCAAGACAGCCGCTCCTCCGGCATGCGCGTCGAGCTCGGTTGTTTCGTGCTGGCTCATCCCGCAACACATTTCGATCCTGCATGTCGACGATTATCCACCATGTGAGATCAACAACGCATTGCACAAGTTGGAACTTCAAACTTCGCACCAGAGGCAATAGGAGGTCAAGGCACAGCACGTCACAAACAACTTGGTTCCCCATTTGTGGGGCTTGGCCTTCAAGTACTGGCTGTAGCGAGACTTGCACGGAAGAATCCCTTCGTCGAAGGAAAGCACGGCTGGTGTGATGTAACCGCGTTTGGACGTGACTTGTAAGCCGTCAATGACACCGCACCTTCCTAGCCCGATCCGTCCGCACGCGTGGCACGACTCGCTGCCAATGCTTTGCTCTCGGGTAGGTCATCGACGGCGACGGCACCTTCTTCTGCGTTATCTTCCGGATCACTGTATTTAACATCATCTTCATGTCCAATGATGCTGTCCAAGACAGCATCAGTACTTTCGCCTTCATCGTCGTATGAGTCAAAGTGATCCGCTCGCGTGCCTGCGTCCGGAGTGTTCCCTCGTTGTGGCAGCAGCAGCAGTGCTTGCTGGGCTGGACCACGTGGGCTCAAGCAGTCGCGACGTGACCTGGTAGTGTTCGGAGTATCTTGTCATGGGCGAGTACTTTACGCCGGGGGCGGTGCGAATCCAGGTTACGTTGGCTCGAAGGCTGGTTGTCTGTGGAGCATACTGAGACCAAGTAGGGTTGACCTCGAGATTGGGTCAAGTTGGCTCGTTGGCTAGTATGTCCGGGAGCATACTGAAGTCAAGTGTAGTTGACCTGGGTTTTCGGTAAGAGTACGGCGTAGGTACGGCAGGGTGGACAGAGAGAAGCGAGTGGTGACCACGAGGTGGCCACGCGGCAGCGGCCGCGCGCTTTGCATAAGGAGTAATTCAGTTTGTGTTTTGAAGACAAGGACTCAAGTGAGCGAAGACCCGGTCAGTCAGTGTCATCAGACCGGGATATTTGGAACAAAGTATGCTTTAGTTGTGTCTAGTGACCCGAGTCACTTAGCTCACAGAGTGCGAGAAGGCCACGCGTCTCGTCGGACGAGATGTTGACCGCATTGGCAGATGACACAAAGGCCACCCAGCGCGCTCAAGGTGGAAACGCCGGTGCTGGAGCGGATGCAGAAGAAGGCCCGGGCTGACGGAGGTCGTCGCGCCGCTTAATCTGGGCCGGATTCAGCTTCAACGCGGAAGGCAAGCCACCTGTCAGCGAAGAAGACGACGTCGACATGGAAGACGTTTCGGCAGACGCAGGTGCATGGCGCCTGGCGAATGCTCCACAACGGCCAAGCCCGCCCAAGTACAGCGGAAGTACCATGAAGGAACGGCGGCCGTTCATGCGTGCGTACGAGACGTACGTGTACGCGCTTGCAGCGTTTGAGACGCCGTACAGCAAGCCGTTCGTGATGCCTGTGGGGGCATGTGTTGATGTGCGGACCAAGAAGCTGATCTGCATGTACGAGTTGAGGAAGGCAGTCGATCAAGTTTATGAAGCAGAATGGATCGCCTACTTCGCCGAAGCTAACGCGCCCGAGTATAAAGACTACGTTGCGTTGGACCAAGCATGCATCGCATCCTGGAAGACCACAACATGGATGAAGTGATGCTGACCAAGGAGCCAAAGAAGTTGGTCAAGTACCTGGTTGCTGCTTTGGGGCCACGGGAATTCCGCGAGGCTGTGCAAGCCAAGCTCGAGCAACACCAGAACAAGCACCTTAAGCGTGACGTGGTGCAATTCTCAGCTTGGGTGACCGAGCTGCTCAAGAGCTTCCTGGTCTGGCAGCCAGCGCATGGACGCAAGGACACGCCACCAGCGAAGAAAGAACCAGCGCCGCCAGCCAAGAAGGATGGGCGACGCAAGACAGAGGAGAACCGTGGCAAGGAGCCCGGTGGCGACAGACCGACGAGGAAGTGCCTGAAGTGTCAGTCGCCTGACCACATCGTGCGCGATTGCCCGCACACAGAGCCAGGCGAAGCAGCTCGGCTGTGGGAAGAATTCAAGGCARAAAATCCAGGCGGCGGTCAAAGGAAGAMGTTCCGTGGGCTCAAGRAGCCCRGCACGWCGCAACAACCCGCGGAAGCCGACAAAGCCGGTGCAGATCGTGGCACGATCGCGGCGGACGTGGAAGGCCTAAAGGTCCRAGMGGTGCTCCTCGACTCTGGCGCGGACACGTCGTTGGTTTCCAGCGGTCTGGTGAAAGCGCTGCAACAGCGTGGGGMGKTYGTGGCCTTGGCGCATGCCAAGCCTGTGTCGTTGATGCCCGTGGGTGATGGAGCAATTACGGTGRAGCGCAAGGTGCGCCTCGCTGCAGTGACACTGCWTMCGACTGCCGGTCCGTTGATCCTGCGCCAGCTGGAATGCTGGGTGCACGAGGAAGMCACCGCGGTAGCGATGMCCATCGGCCGCCCGGYRATGGCGYAGCTCGGCTACTCGACGGATGGTCTGCTCGCATCTGCTCGTGAACAGCAAGCCGAGTGGAACCTGGTCGAGGAGACGGCCGAGGAGGGCCTGCCGCAGAAGATGCAGCAGCTGCAACGCCAAGCATTTGGTGAGCTTGGTCACAACATGGTCGAAGACGACAGCATGACCGAGCGTGAAGAGAAGGCGAGCGCAGATGAAGCGCATGACCGGACCCCAGCTGTTCGACAAGTCCGGAGGAAGGACGAGCAGCCGGAAGTGCGCGAGGCGAAGCCACCTGCGGCGCAGGAAGAATGGCGGATGGCAACGCCAGCCCTGGAGGACGTGGCAACAGAAGAAGTCGCGGCCGTATTGGAAGCACAGCTTCGTGAAGCAGAACGTCAAGGCATCAGCATCGCCGGCGCGTCGAAGCTGCGATCGTTGTTGTTTCGGTTTGCGGATGTGTTCCGAACCGAGTTTGGCCGCGATCCACCTGTGCGAGTRCCGCCAATGCAAGTGCGAGTGCGCGAGGGAGCCGTGCCTGTGAAGGCCAAGGTGCGCAGGTACCCGCCMCTCCATCMAGAATTCCTCGAGACCCACGTCGCTGCGCTKGTTGCMGCGGGGCTTGTGGTTGAGAACCATCGCAGTCGATGGGCGKCACCTCCAAGGATTGTGGCGAAGAWGGAKCCCGGCACGTTCAGAATGACCGTCGMCACACGCGCTGTCAACGCGTGCACGGMGCCGATGCCGTGGCCGATGCCGCACTTGGATGTCGCTGCGTCGCACCTCGAAGGRTCGATCGTGTACTTCAGCTTGGACTGGTTCCGCGGCTACTGGCAGTTGCCGTTGCACGAAGACTCGAGGGAGCTGTACTCGTTTGCGACGCACCGTGGCATCTACACGCCGTCGAGAGTGCCGATGGGAGTGACCGATGTGGAAGCCTGCAAGCGGCTCGACTATCTCCTGCTCCGTCCAGGTGGTTTTCGCTTGTTCACCGATCATCGCAACTTGGTCTACATGTTCGACCCGTTGGCGTTGGACGGCAACATGGCGCGCTACCAGGCTGACAAACKGCAACGATGGGCAATGATGCTGTCCATGTTTGACTATGTGGTTGAGCACGTTCCTGGAGATGCGAACGTGTGGGGTGACCTGCTGTCACGTTGGGGTGC
>NSDO01000182.1:50726-67727 GCA_002286825.1 Lagenidium giganteum | reverse complement strand
TTACGCCGGGGGCGGTGCGAATCCAGGTTACGTTGGCTCGAAGGCTGGTTGTCTGTGGAGCATACTGAGACCAAGTAGGGTTGACCTCGAGATTGGGTCAAGTTGGCTCGTTGGCTAGTATGTCCGGGAGCATACTSMAGTCAAGTGTAGTTGACCTRGGTTTTCGGTAAGMGTACGGCGTAGGTACGGCAGGGTGGACAGAGAGAAGCGAGTGGTGACCACGAGGTGGCCACGCGGCAGCGGCCGCGCGCTTTGCATAAGGAGTAATTCAGTTTGTGTTTTGAAGACAAGGACTCAAGTGAGCGAAGACCCGGTCAGTCGGTGTCATCAGACCGGGATATTCGGAACACAAAGTCATCACCATCATATCCGTCCGAGTCGAACGGACCGAACAAATCTGCAAGCGTGGGTTCTCATAAACTGCTGGACGCTTTGCCGTTCGCGTAAGTCTCCTTGAAAGTGGTGAAGATTCCGATGACGACGTAGCGTACGAAGTTAAACACCGAGCACTCGGGCAAGAGCATGCTGCCATCATGGAAGGTGATAATAGCAAAATGAACGACGGCCAGAAGTTGTCTGTGTTGATGGCACGGGCGATCGCGCTGCGAATTCAAGCGACATGTGGCTTATGAATGTGGAGCGAAACTAGATCATGGTGATGATCAAGGCGGACGGAAATGACCTCCGAGGCGACGCTGCTCGCCCCAAACACCGACGGCAAGTAAGCAACAAGCCGTTCCATGTGACTGCGCATTACGACAAGCTCACGAGGCTTGAAGACGAGCTCTCACCGAAAGCCATGATCAAGTCCGAGGAGCCCTTGCTGATGCAGCGCCCCAAACACCATGTGTATCGACCAGCAAGTGGCGATGTCTCCCCAGCGACAAGCCTGAGGCTCAAGACTCCGGAGATAGACCCGCCCCTCAGCGAGGGAAAGCACCCGCGCCTAAGCGAGGCACAGTGGAGCTTCGGTCACAACGAGGACGCCGATTGGGTTTCTCCTGACGTCCGCCTTCTGCACAACGAGCCAAGCTGCTGCAACTGTTTCTATGACTCGATCACAGCAACTGCGTACGAGCCGACGACGTACTTCGCGCCGTACGCACCGTACCCACGCAAGTGGGGCGACGCTGTTTCTGCAAAACTATCGCATCTACCTGATCGACAGCATCATCCGTCGCCATCTCAACTTGGATGCGCTCGAAGATGACAAGTTTCTCGATGGCCCTCTGTTGGCACTTCACGATCCTGATGCTCACTGTGATGTGCTAACCGCGTGGGTAATCAATCCTTTCATGGTGAATCAGCCACTTAACCAGATATGCATGTAATTCGGGGAGAAGATGGCACTGTATTTCGCATGGTTGGGCGTGTACACCAAGCAGCTGCTACTGCCAGCCGTTTTGGAGGCTTAGCATTCTTAATCCTTCGCTTGCATCAACTGTAGGACGACCGCAATAGCAACGAGCGTCGCCGAGAAGGGTTTGTCATGATTGCCTTCGCCTTCTTCATCGTGATCTGGGCTGCGACGTTCCTGAGCCCGGTAAAACATGACGCTGAATGCAATGCGGGGGCAGCTGGTTACCATCGCGAGACACGACAACGCGCTGTGTTCGACGGCTGCCTAAGTTACAATCTGGTGACAGACAAGGAAGAGATGACGTACCAAGACCGCCGTTAATCAAGTCGTTCGTTTACGTGCTGGGCATCTTGTTGGACATCGGCTTGTTTGCAGCAGCGGTATTCTGGCTAAAGCATCTCGCGGAGTGGCAAGTTGTCAAGGACAAAGGATGGTTCCTAGACAAAACTCATCTCATTCATACGCGCAGTCCCTACTCAACTACCTCATCCAGCATATGAGCAGCACGGATTTCCCAAGAAAAGCGAAAGAATTGACACGATGATCGTACGAGATGAGCTACACGTTCAAGATGTTTACGCTCGAGTTCTTTACCAAGTTTGCGATCTATCTACATCGCGTTCGCCAAACAGAGCATGGAGGGGCACTGCGTCAACGACAATTGCATGCATGGTTCCACGATGTTTGTGATCTTCACTGCGTTGATCTTAACCGAGGCATCCATTGAACAATTGAGTAGGCACTGCGAGAAGAAGTGTGGCGAAGGTAGTCATCGTCGATAGTTCGGACGCGAGAGTCGAGTCGAGTTGCAGGTCAACATGAAGCCTTACGGAGACGACCAACACTTTTACGACTACAAGCTTCAGTTTGGCTATATCACGCTCGTCGTTGTGGCGTGCCCATTGGCCCCTGCCATGGCACTGGCTAGCAACATCGTCGAAGTCACACGGATGCGTTCAAAATGACGACGCACTCCATTCCCAAGCAGAGCCACGAACTCAGGTTTGATCATAAGGATCATGGCGTCCCTGTCATTCATCACCAACACGGCCGCGCTGCTGTGGACATCAGACGAAGACAAGCCACTGTTCGACTCGGGCATGCTCGGTGGCATGGAATTCAACGACCAGACGCGCTGGTCCAGCGCCGCTGGATCCTGTTCACGTACTGCATGCATGCTGATGTGTCTACATGATGATCATGTACGTGATACCCAAGATGCCCAAGGTCCTTGAGCTGCTGAAGGCACGCAACAAATACATCGCCAACCGCGTGTTCAGGGACTGACAAGTCCAAGTTTTCCAAACAATCTGTGGCCGTCGACCTAACGATTCTCAATCTCGCCGAATGCATGGATGAAGACAAATCTGGAAGCGACAACGACGACGATGGTGATGACGACGATGATAAATGAATCCGATTCATCACAGAAGTAGGATCACTTCACCAGTCTGCATGAGATATAGATATGGTTGAGACACACCAGTGATGCAGTGGCATAATAGTGGCGCAGCAGTTCATCTACCGTATCGGACTGCAACAAGCGGCCTTAAAATGATGTCTGATGATGACGGTGCAGGCGGTGTACTTAACAACCGAGGCGCGTGTCTGCTTAATTGTCTGCTTAAGCTGGTGAATTGACCACAGTGCAGAATGATGATGATTATGCAATGTATGCAGATGGAGGCTCACTGGTGGATCACAAGAAGTTCGCAAGCTATCGATCTTTCTCCAAAATGCGTCAAGGTTGGTGTATTCATACGACACGTCAGTGCGCCAAGCATTGCAAAGCTGACGTGGAATGAATGTTTATTGGACTAGGCGCTTACTCGACGTGCAGAGGCGTACAAGAAAATCCATCGTTTGGAGAAAGCGTTGGAAGATGCGTCGGGTCCTTAGCTGCCAGCAGGATTTGGAGTGACAACTAATTGCTGTCGTAGATTATGACGCAGTCCTCGCGATCGATCCGACTTTTCAGCAGCAAAGCCGCATGAAGGCCGTGGTGGACGAGCGGCACGAGAAGATGAAGGCCGAGATGATGGACAAGCTCAAGGGCTTTGGCAACACGATACTCGGCAAGTTCGGCCTGAGCACAGACAACTTCTAGATGGTGCAGGACCCCACTACGGGCTCATGCAACGTCAACTTCACACAGAATCCACAGCAACAGATGTGATCAATGGCTTGGACGTGGGCACAACTGACCAATTATCAAGCAGATGGCGAAGTTAGATTACCGTTGGGCACTGTCTAGTCCAGATGCCCTCGTGGCATCTCGCTATTTTCGGCACCAAAGACATTTGCAGTTTATGATCGGCCATATCAGGTCACTTTCGTGGTCAGCAGCATCGTTATTGCACAATGGCGTCGAGATGGCAGACACTATCGGCGACTTCTGATCAGCGATCGGTGCGAGGTGAGGCACTCTCGAGATGTTAGTGTAGGCTATGTATAGGCCCACAAGCGCCGGTAGTTGTGCCCACAGCGTATCTGGAAGCTCACTGATCGGACTGCCGATGAAGCTGAGATACTCGAGCGCGTTCTTGTGACCGAGTCCTTGTTGACGAAAAGATTCAATCAAGTTCCCGGTGAGATCAGCGCTTTCCAAGTTGTTCATATCGAACAGAGCCCGAGGCACGGCGTTCAAGTTGCACTGGTTACAGTTGAACAAGGTGAGACCGCTCCACTTGGTGACCGCGACGTCCTGAATCGATGTGGCGTCGACCACGTTGATCAGCATGAGGCTGGTGACTGACTCCGGGAGATGCATGAGCCCAGTGGGCGTGGTCTGAAAGGAACTCGTGACCATGCACAGCGTTATCAGCTGCGGAGCCATCGTTGCCATATCACCCGACCAGCTCAAGATGTTCGAGTTCATAATGAATAGGGACTCCAGGTTGCTGAACGGTCCGACGCTGGCGGGCGGCTCGAACTCGGAACTCTCAAATATCGAGATCACGTTCACCACAGACGGCACGATGTGCTCAAACGCAGTCGTGAGCGCGTCTGGATGTCCACGGATATGACGATCAGTGCAATTGATGATGTGCGCGGCACACGTGGGTCCCCACGGATATCGAATGTTGCCACAACGGCTATCAATTGGCGGCGTTGGTGACAACAGCCCCACAGACACCATCGATACGATGAGAATACCGATGCCGCAGATGGCCACCACAATGTGCAGCCACTTGATGGCAGCACTTGGTGAGCGAACGCGGTCAGTAGCCACTTCCGTATGGGTGATGGCCTTCAAAGCTAAACCGCAACTACAGCTGTTGGGCGGACACTCGAAGGCAATCCCGAGTTTGACTGGAAAACGAGCTGACGCTGTCGAATTGACAACCAGATCATCATCGCGGGTGAAAACAGGAACATCGCACCGAGAAAGGCGAATGCGCCCGTGCTCACCACGTGGCGCTTCTCAATGAAGAGTCGTGAGTGTTCAAACATGAACCACCTCATCAAAAAGCTCATGAACGAGTCCGGCTGCATACAGTTTGCGTACACCGTGGCGAGCACAAACAAGACAGCAGCGTTTAGGACATGCAGCACCAGGAGGAGGATCCAGAGCGTGGCATGAGTAAGTCGCAAGACGGTGACGGCAGGTGCTGAGCGCGTCGTGGATACGTTGACAAGTCTTGCGTTGTCCATGGTTGCTTGGAGGGCTGTGCTGATGTGCGATCAGTTTGCTGTGGTTGGACGCAACTTTGTGTGTCAAGCGGTTGCGCAAAATGAGACGCGGAGAGAGCTTCGAAGCTTCACACCGCCTGCGCTTCTGGCTCTTGCGTTGTTGTCTGCTTCAAGGTGTCAACAATCAAACGCGAAGAGGTTTCCCGCCTCCTCGTCGCTCCGGCTTGAGTGAGGAACGCCAGGCAGGCTGATGTGTGGTGAGTTTTTTTAGAGATCGACCGCACAGAACCTTACCGACCTTATTCCATTATTGACGTCGGTATCGCAACGGAGGCACACACAGCACGCGATAGCTTCCATTCTCCCAACGGTCGCCTCCATCCCTAAAAAAACCTCGCACATCAATGGCTAGAAATCCGCCCAGACTACCGCCGAGTATGCGAATTTCTGTATGAGGTGCCAAAATCCCAAAGCATGAGGCACGAACCATGCGTTCAACCCATCGGAAATTCCTGGCATCAGGCACACAGAAATGCAAACAACGAACGTTGCTGCATTGCTCTGGCACCCGCGTGCGCTGAACGCATTTACGAACTTTATCGCAAGGTCACATATCCGATCGCAACAACATCATTCCAAGAGGGCCCTCTGAGCCGTCTGGCAATCGTGTTCTGCCGTCGACGCTACCCCGCCTTGACCGCACAACGGCCCTGCACCATCTCCTCACCAACGCCACTCCCATTTCGATCCAAACTCGGCTCGCCCGCGCACGCGCCGCAAGGCAAAAAGCCCAGCTGACAGCACGCGCCAGAGAGCTCGCAAGAACGCGCAGAGCAAATCAAACACAAGAACGCGCGATTGCGGCCGAGCACGCTCACCTTAAGTGCGACGCGATCGAGCAGCGGGTGGCACAAAACGCCAGGAAGCGCAAAGACGAGATTGATCGGCGCTACGATCTTGCGGTCATTACAAGTGTCAGGGGAGCGCCTTGAAGTGGATGAGGAGACAAAGCGAAAAATGCGTCGTGTGCTCAAGCCCGACACACATCTACACGTAACAGACGAAATGCAAGGCGTGATGGAAGCTGCCGAAGGAACCATGAGCCAAGCGAAGATCGCTGCACGCCTCGGGGTCCACCACACTACGGTCCGTCGCCGCCTTGTTCACCCGGGGGTGCAACGCCAGGCAGCATGGTAGTAGGTGCAATCGACCATACAAAACATAGCTGGGAACACCGCTGGTGACGGATGGCGCGCGTCTGCGGCATACACAAGCCCATACAAACGACCACATGGCAGATTTCTCTGACGATGAGGACCGTCGACAGGTGCAGTTGTTGCGGGCGCTTGAAGCGGACGGAGTGGCAGAGGATATATGTTTGAGAGGATGTTGTTTGATGCATGCAAGTGCGAGAATTGAACATCAAGGTAGAGGTAAGTGAACCCCAAACATAATCGGTATTAGACGCGCGACGCGGTTAGTAGCGGAAGAAATTTCGAGCGTCTTCAAATGCATCAAGTATTTCCGCCTGGTTGTCAATGGACACAACGGCAGCGTCTGGTGGCAACCGCTCGGTGGTGAAGCTTTCGTAGTCCCGGTGGATGACGTCGCGCGGTATTTCATTATCGCATCGGTTCGCCAGCCGATGAGCCGTGAATCACTCAAGCTGGACAAACACCACCGCATAACCGCGAGCCTTTGCTTCTGCCACATATGACATGAACTCGTATTCGCAGATGTTAGTTTTGTCAATCACCACCAGAAACACTGATCGCCCAAGCCGTCCGAACATCTCGCAAAGCAACGCTCATGAGCGGCCCCGATGTCTTCGCCAGACCACTGGTACGTGTCTTGAACGTAGAGATATTCATCGGCGCTGCAGATCTCGACAGGTCTTCCGCATGTGCGCTGGGCCAGGAATGCCATTTCGGCAGCGACCGTGGTCTTCCCACTTCCAGGCATGCCTCGCATTATCACCAGCGATGGTCGGTGATCGTCGGTGGCCATTATCTTGTCGCGAATGCACATCACCACATCGATCGTCTTGTGAATGACCGGAAATACCAGGGACCGAAAGTGGCGTGAAAGTGGGCTCTATGACATAGTGCGGCGGAGGCATCTATCCTGTTGTTTATCCTGACTATATTATGGAAATGTTTGTTAGAATGTGAGCTCCTAACATGTAATGGGGCCTGCTCCCCATCACATATTTGGGTGTCCCACATCAGGTCAGGGACACCAAGTCGTAGTGAGCATCACACTGGCTGTGTGCCCGATTTGGGTGGCACACACTAATTCTGTAGGGCCACGGTGGTTACAACTCTCGTTTATTACATACATACAATTGCACATGTAGGTTGAATAGGCCATACCACCTCTGAGCATAATTCAGTTCGTTTTTTTTTCGCGACGCCTCGTGTCTTTTCGGACTCCGCTTGGTCGCGGAGCCCTGCATCGCTTCCTGGCCGCGCTCTGTGTAAGCTAAGGTGACCCCCGTCACATAACATTTTATCCCACAAAGTGCATTGCAATGTGCAATAGAAAAACAGAGATAAAGTGTTACAGCAATTGGCGCCTTTGACCAAACACGAAAATGAGCAACGCGTGGCAGCAGCGGCAGGTGACGTTGCCAGGCAAGCGAGGTGACATCATTCGGGCACACGTGCTTGCTCATGCGAAGCACAAGGCGCCCATTCCACACAAGAAGATACACTCACGTCGGGAGTTCCGCAACTGCTGGGCCAAAAAGCCGACTTCATCAGACTCGTGCGAGAAGCGCAACGAGCGCTTGAAGACACCGGATAATTCAGCAGGCGACGTAGACTAAACGGCACAAAGAAGCACGAAGTCAACTTGAAAACCAAGTTGTGGAAGATAAGAAGCACCGTTTAGCGCTCGAACAGAAGATACGAGTGGCAGCAGAAATCGAGGATCGTGAGTGTGCAAGTCAACAACAATGGGAAGCAATCAAAGCACAACTCACCTAGCACCAGTAAGCACGAGGCCGCCTTGAGCAGCAGCTTGTCGAAGAACAAAAGCAGCGATTAGCAAGAAAAGCTGCGCATTGCTACCGAAGTCGAGAAAAAGCGCCAGGAAGAAGAAGATGCGAGTGGAAGACAATGAGGACCGTCGACTGGTGCAGTTCGTGCGGGCGCTTGAAGCGGACGGAGTGGCAAGCATTCAGTGGAAGGAAGCTGCTCGACGACTAAAGGTGAAGCACAAAAACACCAGAACAACTGCGTATGCGCATCAAGAACCTAAAGAAGCGCTTTGGAAAAGAAGTTGCGCGATTTTTATCTTGGTTCTTCGTGAAGCCGGCGCCCAAACCGCGCTGCAGGAAGCGGCATTTGACGTTGGTGACATTAACATTGACGGTTTCTACAGATAGCACGTCCGCTACAAGTCAGCAACCGTCAGTGTCGTCTCAAGTTCACTCTGGTGTTAGTCCACAGCCATTAGTCAGGTCATCACGTCCCGCTACGCGCCCAGGCCCTCCTGACAGCAGAGCGGGACGATGAGCTGATTGAGCTGTTCCGCAGATCTTGTTCAGCACGGACTGTCACCAATCAAGCGCTTTCGAGACAACCACGTGCGGCTTTACCAAGCCCGGCGTTGACTTTAGCCGTCACCCAGACTTGCACGATACGAGTTTAGTCCACAAAGCCAGCTTGCCGTTGAACGCATTTGCTGACGATTACGCGACTTGCGCATCGTGATTCTCCAGCAACCATTCTGTCATCGCCATCGCTCAAGCTGCCAGCGAGAATTCTGCTTGCTCTTTCATCCACGGCCAACACCTCTCGTCCCATCTGAAACAATTTACCACGTCGCCATGGCATTATATCTTGTAAGACCGCCGCCGCCGACATAGTTCACCTTCATTTTCACGCAACACATTCACATCTCCTGTGCTGTTCGTGTTGGCCGCACACGTCATTTAAAGCGTTCACGTCACAGATCCAGATTTGTTAATTCCCATAAAAATTGGAGGGAGGTTACTCGGACCTAGGAGGAAAAGGCGCCGCACAAGCGACGCCTAGCAATACAGTCCGATTTTTGCTTTCTAAACCACAAGTGCTCCGCGCGTCGGGGAGATTCGTGGCCCCACGCAGCGTCGAGCGGTGCGGAAGCGCACTAGGTCGTGCCGCCGCGAGAGAAACAGGGCCCGCGAGCATAGCTCCCGCCATCGGTGGATCGACTCCCCGGTGCTGCTCGGCACTCAAGTCAAGCCCGTGCACCTGACAGGAAGGTGCGTAGAACTCCGCGTCTACCGTGAAATTGCTTTTGCTTTGTGTATTGCAGAGGATCCAGTGGATCTCAGGTGCTACAGCGTCCCCGCTGCACCCAAGCCGAGTTGTCTACATGAAGAACAACCACTACGACTACGCCAACCTAGATCTATCGCGCTTGAAGGCCATCCGAGCCAAGGACCAAAGACCGAAGCCGTCGAAGACCATCCGCCAGCTCCAAGACCCAAGGCTCACAAAACTCCAGCTCCTCAAACACATCCCGCCAGCGCTTATCCGTGACGCCAAGACCTGCGGTAGCCGGCTCGTCAAAGATGATCAAGTTCCGACGACCAAGCCCATTGCCGACGCAGCCCGTTTTGTGGGAGAGGATGACCAGATTTGTGAGGATTTGGCCAGTCCTTCACCACACCATTGCTCCTGACTGTCTACGTCGATGATGTCCTCTTAGCAGCAAACCAAGCAAAATACTTGCTGGATTATCTCAGCCCTTGCGCATTCATTCAAGTTGAACGAATTGGGGCCTGTTCATCACTTGCTCGCCATTGAAGTTCGCCATACCAAAGTCTAAGTGGCTTTGTGTCTACGATCCCCACGTGGACACGTTGGTGACGCGGTTCCAAGCAGACTGCGCAATTGCACCAAGAGTGCTCAAGTGCAAGCCAATCAAACCTGTTTCTGCATCTTCATCTTGACATCGTCTCCATGCGGCTTGTTAGAGAATGACAAGTCCATTTGCGATTGCACATGAAGAGAACAAGCAACAAGTGCATGAGACCAGTGGACGTGCACATTCATGGTGCACCCCAGGAAACATCGTTGCTTTGTGTGTGTGTGTGTGTGTGTGTGTGTGTGTGACAAGTAACCAAGCAGGGGGGAGCTTGTCCGCTTCGATTATTTCTCCTCCCGTTAACTTCCAAATTCGCCTCGTGGAGAGGAGGCGACTCGGCGTCCAGACGCCCCTGGGCTTCGAGCACAGATGGAAGGCAGTGCATTTTCGCCATGGGGCTCGCACCACCTCCCTCCTGCATAGGAGATGGTGCGAGTCCCATGGCGAAAATGCCCCCCCCCCCCCGATCCCGGCGACACCGATGCGGCGGTGCAAAATCCTACCTACGCAGAGATGGTCGCAAGGACGCAACCTGCGGCTGTTCCCCACCCTCTGCGCGACAAATGGCACGTGACCCTGTTTCCGGATGGCAAACAGCGGCCTCACACGGATGAAGCGCTCGCCATGCTCCAAGCGTGGATAAAGAACGAAGTGCCGATAGCTGGCGTTCCTGCGTTTACGCTCGAAACAATGCCGATGTGGGAACGGTGTCTTCATGAAGCCTACCGCCAGTCCCAACTCGGATTTAAGCATTTTGCGCAGATTCCAGACAAGCTACATCTTCCCAAGATGAAAGCGAATCATCGCTTTGTCATCGATGGGCTGCCGAACAAAGTGAAGGACAAGGCCGAGGTGACCCAGGTCGCCGAGGACTTCCTGTGCGACCTCGAATGGGTCAAATGCAATCCAACGTCGCGGCTCGCTGAATTCAGATTTACCACTCCTGGCCACGCGACCGGTGGGCAAACAAAGTGCTACCCATCATTGGGGACCACCTCAGATTCACACGCTGCGATGACATCAAGCGCGGAGACGACATCGGCTTGAAACTTCCAGCCAGAAAACTACTCTACGAGGTGCACCTACTTGGTGCTGAACACATCGCGTCGACGTGCGTGGCTAAAATCATGGCCCAAGTTACCGCCACTCCAATTGCCAATGTTGTGGAGGCTCGTAACGAGATGGTCACAGGAATTTTCGCGTTACCCCCAGATCACAAAGTTCCCTAGTGATCGGATACTGCCCACAGCAACTCGTGCTGCGATACGAGCGGTTTCTCCAGATCTTAGCCATGTACGCTATCTACGTACGAAGTCATCCCTGCCGTTATTTCAGCAATCAAGAGTCGCGTCACTTCACTGCCCTGCGCTACGAACACGAATGTTACGAAACATGGTCCGAACCAGACGTGAAGTATGACATGACGAAACGTATGGAATTGGCCAATTGGAAGCTGAATATTCCTGTGTACGGCGACGCTCATACTACTGAAGCATCTCCGACCTTGGTCGCAATGGAGCAACTGAGAATCCAACGGACCCAAGCGGCCCAATCCGAGTCGGATTTCAATCCAATGGATGACGAAATTCGCATCCTGAATGATGATGACACAGATGACGACGAAGTAGACGTCATAGTCGTCAACCCAATTCCAACGCCGTCAAACTATACGGACCATGACAACAAAGTTGCATATGATGCGCTAGTCCGCATAACAGTCCGCCAGCGTGATCCCGACTGGCAAGGAATTACGTTGCCACGCGACTACGACGACATAGGACCGGCCCTGGCTGAGCAGCCGATTGGATACCTCCAGTTACTATTGGAGTTTCCTCATCCGATGGAATATGTCGATCAACAGCGGCCACGTGTGTTCTAAGTGCTCGGACAACGACGCTGCACGTTAGGGCGCCAGTTTGTACTGCGGAACTTGGTGCCGCCCACTGCCCAAGACACTACCAGGGCGACGGCACGACCGTGGCTTCAAGCCATCGATGCTGCAACAATGCCGGCGGATGCATGGATCGCCGCCAACCGTCTGGAGGTCACACTCCAAATCCACGATTATGACCCCGATCCACCTGTGGCATGCAAACAATCAATTCTGGAACTGTACTCTGCCGGTCGGGTCCTTCTAGCCGCGTGTTTATTGCGCACGTCAGCGCCGTGCGGAATGCCCACTAAGTACAGCGATTTTGTGGAGAGTTTACACTAATCCTGGCGGACGCAACGCATGACGACGAGTTGAGGAACGCTAATACCCAGCTGGAAGCAGGGGACTGGACATGTGCACCAGCCCTGCACCAGCTGCGGGTGTAAGGGACGTCCGCACCGTGACGCCCCTGGCCGAAATCCAGGGCGTCGACACGAAGTCGGTCGGCGTCCCCACTTCATACGTGACAAGTACATATTAACCGGCGGTGCCGCCATCACAGCAGCGCCACATCACCCATTCATCACTGCGTACGCAGGCAGAAGAAGACGAAACGGAAGGCCGCATCGTTTCGGAACACGCTGCCACACCAGATATTTATCACCCACAAACTCACAACAAGGTCCTTGACTACGCTGGCAGCCAGCCAGCGGTGTTGCCTATACTCACGCAGAACGTACGAGGCTTTACGGACACGGCTCGCCAGAGCTGGTCCTCAGCCTTCAGACAACGGCACGATGACGTTCAACCTGACGTCGTCCTATTACAAGAAACGCACGTCACGACAGAGGATGTCTGGCAAAAGAACGGCGGAAATCGCGCGCGGCTGGGGTTTTAATGAGACAGACGCGGCTGACTTTGCATACTGGTCCGAAGGCGGGCACAACACCACTGGTGTAGCTATCCTCATCAGCCCACAACCGAAGATCAGCCACATTCGGCCATGGATGCGAAGGAAATGGAACCCCAGATTCATCGCAGTTCAGTTTGACTATCAGGATACATCGTACACACTGATCAACGTGTATGGACCCAACGACGACGTTACTGCAGCTGGGTTTTACGGCCAGCTTGCAAAGATCGAACGACGACCCGGACAACGGCGGCGATCTCAACGTATGTGTTCATGACTACGACCGCACAACTGGAGTCAACCCGACACGGCGCACCTCAGCATTTTAAGAGTGGATCGAGGCATGGGCACTAGCGGATACGCTTAGCCCTCACCTCGTCCGTGACCAGCGGCCCATTTCTCGAGCGCAGTTTGCAGCACGGTTCCACACGTTTTTCTACACGAAATATGGCAAGCAGAGATCCTCACGGCTTGACAGGTTCTACGTGGCCGACAATGCCCTTGCGTGGGCTGTTGACACCAGATCGCAGGTAGCAGGTGCACCTTCAGATCATCGCTCGGTCGTTGTCGCGGTACGCAATCCAGCCAAACGAATTCCAGTCGCCAGAACTCGACGTACCCTTGCTAGCGGGCGGTACGTCCGTGACCTGCAAACAGCTCCACGCGATAGTCGCCAAATTCTCGACGCCCTCGTTCAAGCAGGTCGATGGCGGTGACCTCCGTAGCACTGGCTTGTCGGAGCATCCAGTCGACTTACACGCAACGTCCCGCAATCTGCAACAACGGATCACCGCAATCCGACAGCAACGTGCGCCTCATATGGTCCGCCGCAACCAAAATCGGTATCGCGGGCGATCACGGCCGGCAACTAAGGCGCTGTTTGCACGATTATCGACTAAATACGACGTCAACGGGGTCTATGATTTCGGTTCCGCCACCACAACGGCGGCGGATGCGGTGGCTGACGCATGGATGCCAATCATGCAAGCCAACCGCTGTGCAACCCAGACGGTGACCGATTACCTTAGCGGCCTGGAACCACGGCGAACGCTTGCTGCCCACCACGGTACGGCGATTCGGAACGCCATTACCGAAGCTGAAGTCCGCTTGGCACTCCGGCGAAGCCACAGAGGGAAGGCATGCGGCCCTGATGCGCCGCCGAACGACTAGTTTCGCGACCACGAAGAGTTGCTGTTACCATTCCTGTTAAAACCTTTCAACTGCTGCCTCCACAACACGACAGTGCCGAAGCGTTTACAAGCAGCAAACATCTATTGTCTGCCCAAAATGTCGAATCCCCAATCCGGACTTGAGTTTCGCCCGCAATTATAATATTTTCACGAGGATATTCAGCATGCGCCTCAAGAAAGCACTGCCGTCCCTCCTGCATGCCAACCCCACCGCTCGATACATGACACCATCGCCCTCTTTATGGCATTTCAAGATCCGCAGAACGCCGGTGGTCGTGACGAACGGGCAGCGATGTTATTGGATTTGCAAAAGGCCTTCGATACACTCGATCGAACGTTTCTCGCCCAAACGCTCACATGGCTCAAGTTTCCGACCCAATTCGTCGACTTGGTAAACCTGCTGCACCGAGCCATGACAGCAAGTTTTCGACTTAACGGTATGCGGGCACGCACGATCGCAGTCACCAGCGGCATTCGCCAAAGCTGCCCTTTAGCGCCGCTTCTGTTCGTGCTTGCTATGTAGCCTTTATATCGCAGGTTCGAGCTGCATCCGAACATTGAAGGGATTCACTTGCCAGTGGCGAACAGCGACACAGTCAATGTCCACATCGCCGTCTATGCCGACGACACGACACTCTACACTGCCAACCAAATCGACCGAGACATAGTCGCCGGGCTTCTCATGCAGTTCGGCAAAGTCGCAGGACTTCAAGTCAATGCCGCCAAAACCATACTTCTTCCGGCGTTGGTCGACCATGTGGTGATCTCTTCCAGTTACAAGGTTGCTGTGCCAAATGTCGAAGTGTCGCTACTGGCGTCAGCATTCCCGGAGACCGTTGCTCCCACACGACAACGTCAACAACAAAGTCCATTGCTCCCACACGACAACGTCAACAACAAACCTGGCAGAAGACCTTGGCCCAAGCCGGCGCGTTGATACTTCAAAACACCACGGCCACCATCCGCACGAACCACGTCACGGACGCGGTCATGGCGCTGACGGAACGGATACGTCGGCTACCAGCACGGAAAAATGGATGACGAAATGAAGAGTTCCGCATCGACACCACAGCCCTGCTTCCACACGTTCGAGCGCTGGCCGCTCTCCAGACGACAACAAACGGCAACCCAGATCCGGCAATCATCCGCATGATCGATGTAGCGCGTTGCAGTACCATCATCAAAGCCGACGCAAGCTTGTGGAGCCAGCGGCAGCCGACGCAATTCGCAAGCTTCGCCCCAGACGCATTCATAGCCACAGCGAAATAGCGGCGCATGACGTGCAACTCTGGACGTGGATCAAGACCGAAGCTCTGCGGAACTCGAACTCGATCCGCGGGGACCAAATCTTTGGAGCTCCAACCTGCGCAACAAGCATGAAGCATCAACCCTTCATAAGCTTAGGAATGGCTCACTTGCTCGACAGGAATGGACCAGGCTTCGAACAGAGTGGGCCAGCGTCGGACGATGGTCGACTACTGCTGAATTCCAGCGCGTCATCTTCACATGGCATTGCTCCCTCACGTTCGCAAACTGGTGGGATCAACCTGACGTCAGCGGCAAATGCGCCTACGACCCAGACGGACAAACCCATCAGCACATGGCTGACACAATCGAGAAACTTTGGGTCGCTGATGTCGCTCGAACAATGATCGGGCTGTGGCGCGCCGGGACGGCACTTCAACGCGGCGAAGCCTATGAACACCATCAGCGATGAATACGAGCTGCAACAGCCGACACGAGAGCCGCCGTCTATCACACCTGCTTGGACCCAGCTATCCTCACGGATCTCCTTCGCCTCCTTCCGTCTCCTGCGCCATTGCAGGCTCCACCGATCTCTTTAAGTGCTACGCTCGACCACACATGGGTCCTCGGCTTTGACGGCGGAAGTCAGGGGAAACCCGGCGTCGCGGGCTGCGGCAGCATCCTACGGCAATACCACAACCTAACGGGAGCACACGAACCCAAATGGATATCCGCGCACTTTATGGGCACAGACAACACCAACAACCAGGCGGAGTACCAGGCCCTCCTCATTGGTTTGCAATCAGCACGGCGCCTCCGAGCACGTCCTCTGCACATCGTCGGAGATAGCCTAATGATCATCCGACAACATCGCACCAACCATGGCCCGATCAACAAGCTGCTTGTCGGTCTCTTCTAACGCACCAAACGCATTGCGGACCACCTAGCAGTTCAGCACGGGCACCATCATTATCGCAGCCACAACAAAATGGCTGACCATGCAGCCAACGTGGCAATGGACCTCCGGGCCCACAGAGCCTGGCCTTTGACCGAGCACAATGATCTGGATGCCGTGCTCCCGTACGCTTTGACGAACATAGGTGAATGGGCCGGATCCAACGATCACGTTCCCATCCTAACAACACAGAGTAATAGTAGATAGTAGGCTATAAGTGTTACCTTTCAGGCGTACACAATAGACCGCAAGTTCAACAACAACAACAAAGTTACAAGTATTTATACAACAAAGTTACCAGTATTTATATGGAACGGCCATTTCGACGTCGAGGAACGTTCAAGAAGCTGGCTCAAAGCCTCACTTGCGTGCAGATCGCCGAATAACGGCGGCCTAGGACTGCCAGATCTACAAGCATACCTGATGGCGCTCGCGGCGACTACAGTCTACCGACAAGCCAACATACCGCCATGTCTTCGGGCGGCCCACTCACGCGAGTTGGCAGCCGACTACGTGATTCAACCCAATCGGAGCGGGGTGACTAAACCCAAGTACCACGCCACACTCATGGAGCGCGGTCCGACACTGAAGTGGAGGCTATCCAGCATGCGCACGGTGCTCTAGCGGCTATGCGGATCTATTAACGACACTGGCGGCGTGAGTGCCTGTGGATCGACACCACGTCGATTCGTACAGCGCTTGACAAGGCCAAACGTGAAACGCGTGCGGCACACGGCTAACTCCATGCGGAATGGCTGCCTCTGTGTGAAGTCGGGAAGGGTGCGTTTCTCCCCACTGCAGATACAACTGAGCTCACCAAAGTGCAAATCAACGAATTGGGCGGCCGCACTGTGGAATAGTCCCGTGAAATTCCACTGAAGTTCGCCGAGTAGTTAGTTAAATAACTTGCTAGGTAGTCAGTAGGGCGTCGTTTGGAGAGGTTAGGATACCGGTACATACCGGTGAGTGCGTGTC
>NSDO01000182.1:19974-41932 GCA_002286825.1 Lagenidium giganteum | reverse complement strand
AGAAGCTGGCTCACCTCTGGCACGGACCGTTCCCTATCACCGAGGTGCAGAACGACTTCAACGTCATCCTCGAGATCGACGGAACCGACTACAAGTTCTTCCCAAGTGGGCACATTTCTAGGTTGAAGCGGTGTTGGGAGCCGGCTGATCGACCGACAGTCGAGCTAACCGACCCTGATTCGGTCCGGTTCGACTTCGACGAAGCCCTCCTACCAGAAGATAGCTGGGCGCCCGATCATGGCAACAACGAGTGGGAAGTTGAGGCAATCCTCGACGACCGTGTCAAACGTGTTGCTCGAAAACAAGAAGACGTCGAACCGATTTGACGTGGTGGTGAGCGAAGCCGACAACGCGCTAGGCCAAACTAGCAGTTTACTGCCGGTTGTGAGTCGCGCACACGGTGACGTTGCCTCGGACCAGTCATGCAGAGCATCGGATCAGTTAAGCCAAGGCGGGTACAGCTCGGACACGCCGCTCGATAGCCAAGTTCGGCAAGGCGAGGACGAATACGTGACCGATCGGCTGCCGATCGCCTCGGATCGGCTGGCGATCGCCTCGGATCGGCTGGTGATCACCTCGGATCGGCTGGCGATTACCTCGGATCGGCTGCCAACTACCTCGATTCAGCTGCCAAATGCGTCACCGATGTGCGCGGTTGTTGAAGACCAACCCATCGACGTTTCACCATCGCTCAACACGAAGCCTACGCCGGGCGAACCTGTCAGGGTGTCGCCTCGCTCACCCAAGCAAGCACGCGTTCACGATCGGCGGCAGTTCGGCTCGAATCAGCTGGCAGATGGTGTGGTTCGGCTGCCTAAGACAGCGAGCGACAACCATGATGATCCGCCGCGACCGTTCAAGCGCGCACGGGTTTTGGACCGGCCACCCGAACAGGCGATCGGCTCAAGTCAAGTATGGGGGTGTCGACGTGTGCACCAACAGCCGCCACTGTCGACGACGAGTGTTACTCTGCGATCACCAGAGATGTCGCTCACCCCTCATCAGTAGCCAAGCAGCCACATTGCCAAAGTGCATCAACACTAACCCGCCACCGCAAACATCCCCGGTGATCCCGCCGGATCCCTGTGTGGGTTGAGTGATGTGTGGGTGTGTGGGTGTGTGGGTGTGGTGATGGCAGTGAAATGGTGGTGGCGATGAGGGTGTGAGCGGTGATGAGGTGAAGGCGAACGAGTTGAGCAGCGTGTGATCAAGGCGAGAAGGCAAGAGCGCATGGTGCGCGCCAGCGAGGTGGCCAACCAGCTGACAAGGGGTCCGCCCAAGCGAAGTCGACAACGTCAAGGCATTGTACGCGTCTCCGAGCATGCGCGACGTTGCAGTTCGGCGGCGATCGGTCGACCGTGGCATCGAACCCAAGCGCGCCTGGCATTATCTGGGTGTGAACCCAGTCGCGCCTGGCATTAGCTGGGTCCGTACCCAGGCGCCTGGCTTTAACTGGGTGCACACCCAGGCTGGGCGGCCGACCCAGACGGTCAGGACGGGTGGCGACAGCTGGAAGCGCCTCCGAAGGGATCGCACCCGAAGATGGATCGCGTGGCGTAGCACTAGCACGGGCGTCGCTGCGCAGGAAAGGACGATCGGCATGGCGAGCAGCCGCGGCACCAGCCTGACGGAACAAGCTGCTGGTCAAGGCATCCAACGCCGAGTTCGCCTGTTCGTACGCCGCGACCGCGTCAGCGACCTGCTGCCGAGCGATCGTCAGCTGGAGTTCGCGCAGATGAAGTAGCTTGGCGATCTCGGGCAACGCGGCGGCTGACTCGCGACAGTCGACCAGCACTGCCTCTTGGTCGGCCATCATGCGCTTGAAGCGATCGACCTGAGCCTTCAGCAGGCGTTCGCGTTCGATCGCGGCTTCCTGGTCATTCTCGAGCGTCACCAACTTGGACTCTAGTAGGGCGATCGACTCCAACCGAGGCCGATCACGTGCTTCCGCCTTCTCGAACGCCTCCAGCTGCTGCTTCAAGGTTGTGCACTCCATCGCCTTTGCCGCGGACTCGTGCCGAGCGTCTTCAAGCAACCGTGGAGAATCGCCGACGTCACCAAGCTTCGTGCGCAAGTCGTGAAGTTCACCCAGCGCGGCACTGAGTCGGCGCTTGGTGGCAGAAAGCTCGTCTTGAAGCTCGCGGGCGGTGCGCTTCGCGTCGCCACGGAGCTGCTGCTCTTCTTGAAGCTGCAGACGAAGCCGACAAGCTGCAGCAAATGCGGAGCCAACAGATCGGACATGCGCTTCGGTGATTGCGTGGGCAAGCCCTGCGGCCCGCGTGCGCAACACGAGCATGTCGCGATCGGATAAGCCCGTGATCGACGCATTGAGCGTTGCGACCAACTCGAAGTACGCGTTGTGGCAGGCGATTGCTGCCGCCTGACGCTCCAACGCATCGGCTGCCAGAAGGAGCACAGGATCAGCCCAGCGAATGCCTCAAACTCGGCGCCGAGCAAGCACGTACCGGGACTTCGAGAACTCATGGCGACAACGGCGACTCGCGGTGGCTTGGTGGCCCAACGGAAGACCGGAAATGAGGTACGCGCGTGCGAGGCAGTCGTACACGCGCACACCGCGACCCGGTGAGTGATGCGATCGCAAGACTCGGGCCCAGGCGACTCGGCGAAGATCACGAGACGTCAATCTGTCACAGCAGCGATCGCCGCCAACCAGTGGCCGGCAACCATCCCTCCTGCGAAGGGGCGGCTGTGGAATAGTCCCGTGAAATTCCACTGAAGTTCGCCGAGTAGTTAGTTAAATAACTTGCTAGGTAGTCAGTAGGGCGTCGTTTGGAGAGGTTAGGATACCGGTACATACCGGTGAGTGCGTGTCCCACCCATGGCCCCTTCTGAAACGCAATGCGCAGGGCTCGGATCGGCTGATCGTGCGTGGGATCGGCTGATTTGCGCCTCATATCGGATTAGGCAGGGTTTACAATTAGGCGATCCGCCTCTGCGGGCGGACACTTTAACAGAGAGATCAATATCCACTCAAGTGCTCAAGTCCCTCGAGTTGCTCTCCCTTCCGGTCGCACCGCCGTGCCCCGGAAGCAACGGAAACCCCCCAACACACCGTCGCGCGTGGGTCGCGACGTTAATAGCTTCCGATCGATCGCGTTCGCCTGGGATTCTGCCGAACCCAGCCGATCCGAGCCGATCGACGTCATTTGGGAGCCGAACACCTGCTTGTTCGTGCTCGATATTGGGTCTGCCGGACATTAAACGTGCAAAAGGGGTCAAGTTCGACCAACCGGGTGCTTGCAGACCGGTCCCAAGCAAGGAGAAGAGCGCCGTGTGCACTGGTTCGCCTCCCAGTGCACTCAAGTCTACGTGTTCGGCTAGAAGATCAGCCGAACCACCGCGCCAGGCTACGTGTTCGGCTAAGAAGACAGCCGATCGCCAGTGCCAGCAGCCGAYCGCAGCAGATTCCAGCCGATCGACTGCAAGAAGAGGCGAATCAAGGGGCTTTGGTGTGCCAGGATCGACTGGAAGTTGGCGGCAGAGGCACGAGACCGGGTACTTGTGGGCCCACCCCAATTGCCACAAGTGGAGCGCGAGAAACCAAGCGAACAANGCCCACCCCAATTGCCACAAGTGGAGCGCGAGAAACCAAGCGAACAACAACAAGGATCACCTCGCGCGTTCCACTGTGCAGCTGTAAATTTGGACAGCACTACACCACAGCACCAAGATCTATCAACTTATTGCGTGGCGATGGGAGTTAATCGACTTGATCTCGTTTACGCCACAAGGAGTTCAATATCCCCTAACAAACAGCCAAGAAGCACAGGTTGATCTCCTGGTGAACGCCATCCTAGCCAACGACCCGGATACTCTATCCAGGCCGATGGCGCCGTACAGCTATGGAAATTACAGCGGTTCCCAGGGAAATGGCGCACCAATGTGTCGGCCTTACGGACGTGCGATCCGCTACATGATCCCAAACGCACCTTTACAACGATATGGACAGCGGAAGCCATTGCCGCGGTGCACACGATCTATCGACTACAAATTGCCGCGCTCCACGCGCAGGCGATTGCAACACCAGCGGTCACTGAACTTTTCACGCGTCAGCTACGACAGCTGCAATGGGCGATCCAGGGCCAAGCATACGGCGATGACGCACGGGAGCTGTACGCTCTGATGCATGCGCCAGCACCATTAACGTGCGCTCCACGTGATGCCCACGAATGGGTCCTCTTTTTCAAAGGTGGGGCCAGGGGCAATCCAGGCCCAGGCGGAGCCGGCGGCGTGCTGCTCCGACCACATCAATCCTTCTTTGACATCGTCTGGATTGGCAGCGAATAGTTTCCGCCACCAACAACCAACAATTATGCCGAATTCGCGGCGCTTCGCAATGGCATCCGTGCCGCGTCAACACACGGGGTCGAGATCCTGCACGTCATCGGCGACAGTCAATTGATCATCCGGATGCATCAAAGAATGCGCACCCCTCGAGCCAAGCACTTGCGCCAGCTCCACGAAGAAACAGTGACGGCACTCGACGAGATCCTGACGGTTACGTGGTACCACCACGTCCGTAAGTTTAACAAGATGGCTGATAGCGCCGCAAACTGGGCCATGGACCACTGCAATTCCAGTGTTTCGACCCACCCGTATACAACACTTCATGCGTTGGTCGGCCAACACGTTCACAACGACCTTGGCCACCAGCGTCGAATGCAACATATCTGGTCGACATCATAGCGATCCAGGAAAAGATGAGTTGCTCCGCAACTCATCTTTTCCTCCGGAGGTATTAGGTCCCAAGGACGTAATATATCTTAGTTTCTCCTCCTTCTTTTCTCCTTCCCCAATCCCAAGCTTCTACTGTCGAGCTCAAGTGGTCACTGCATCCATTCGCATCTACGCATCTGTACCTGGGTAAAGGTTATGCCTATTGGTAACCGACTATTATAACCTCTGCACACATTGCTGCTAGAATCGAGCTCCCCGTACGTCGTAGCTACGCCTTTCGACTCGGGACCAGCAGAAGAAAGCCAAGAAACCATCCAGCAAAGGATGTCTCCAACAATGGCCAGAACGCTGTCTCCTACATCATCCTCGCGCTCCAGCTGCCATGTGATCTTATCCGCGATGTCAGGATCTTGGCTGTGAAAGGTATGATGAAAGAGCGACGACGCGGAAGACGACGAAGGCGTAGGTGTAGGTGTAGGTAAAAGAGAGAGTGAATTAGAGATCGTTTTAGAATGTGACCTGGACGAGGTCTAATGCTTTAAGTGTTTGTATGTGATAGTTTGTTTGAGATGTACGAGGGAATTCAACGAGTGGTTGAACAAGTTCATCGAGGGAACTCAGTCTACCTCAGACACCAAATACATGTTATACTGCAGGGAATTAACTGTGGTGTGCATTTGCATTCACCGAGATTGCGTTTCCCTTCACAGCCCCACTCAATCTGGAATGCGTGACTGCTAGTAACTTAAACGACATGAATGTTATTTATATTTTTCTCTGTTTTTCGAGTTTTACATTAGTAAATGGAACACTGATTTTGCTGGATTTTTATTTGGTGGGTTGCTAGCTGCTTTGCCTGCTCAACATGAACTCCTGCATGGGCATTGCAACTTTTGCATTCTACCACGCAGTTGGCGGTGGCCGTGTCAGCGTTGCTTTGTAGCACTGCTCAGCCTCACATTCCCTTCTAGAAGAGACTGTGACCTGAGGTTGAGTGAGGTGCTGCATCGCATTGAACGCATTATTGGCACTATGAACCGTCGACAACGCGTCGTATGCCAGAATCAAGACCATCTATCAGAGAGGTACGCATACTGTGGTTTGCATGTTGTTTGTATGGTGCATGAGTGTTAACAGATCAATACAATTGCATTTAACCCCATCGCTATGAGTTGACTTTGATTCCAAATGTGTTGTTTCACCATAACTGTGATATTTACCAACATCCACACAATCGTCACATTATTTCACGTTTATTTTCAAGATGACTATTTGTATATCACTCTTACCAATCTGAATATTTCTCTTTTGTTTCCAACTGACTTTCTCACACCCGGACTGTTATTTTCACAATTTCAAAGTACTTGTTGTCAATTATTGGGGGAACCTTGGTGAATTTTATTGAAAAGGTATCGGTCATGGTTCGACGGCAATATTTGGCTTGTCAACTCCCAACTTCTTTCGAAGAGATGCATATTGGTCACTGCTGAGGCTCTTTGTAAATATGTCTGCGATCATTTCCTTTGTGTTACAGTATGTAAGGGCAAGTTCGGTTCTTTTATACTTCTCTTGTACGAAATGATACCGAATGTCAATGTGCTTTGATCTGCCATGGAGCTCAGGGTTGTTTGCTAGTTTGATGCAGCTTTGATTGTCCTCATAGACAATGATTGGATCCTTGCTTTCTAGCTTGATCTCTTTGAGGATTTGCTCGAGGAAAATCAGTTCTTGCATGCAGTGACACAAGGCAATTTATTCTGCTTCTGTTGTTGATAGAACCACCGTATGGTGTTTCCTTGAGCACCAGGAGATTGGGCTTCCACAGAACATCGTGATGTATCCTCCGCCTGAGTGATGCCGTAGTTTGCGGTTCCTTTGAGGTATCTTAAGCCTCTTTTGACTGCTGTTCAGTGTTGTTTGCCAGGATTCTCGAGGAATTGACTTACTTCTCGAATGAAATAGGCTAGATCGGGTCGGCTACCCATCATTAAGTACATGAAACACCCAACTGCTTCGCGGTATGGTACCGTGCGCATGTATTCCTGCTCTTCTTTGGTTTGAGCGAACATGTCTTTGGTTAGCTTATGTCCAAGAGCTGTTGGCGCTGGTGCTGGATCCGCGTCGAAGTTGAACTTCTCAAGCACTGTTCTAGCATACTTTGCTTGATGAATGAAGATAGTGCGACGCTTTCTATCTCGCACAATTGACCAGCCCAGTAGGTATTCCCCAAATCAGACATCTTGAAGCGCTGCTTGAGGGCAGATTTGACTTGTTGGACCTGGGCAATGGTCGGTGCAATGATCAGCAAGTCGTCAACATAGACTGCGATGTAGCAAATAGCTCCAAGCATGCATCCAACGAAGACACAGCGATCTTTGATTAGCCTTTTGAAGTTCAGGCTTTCGAGAAATGCACAAAGCGTTTGATACCATACTCGAGGTGCTTGGTTTAGGCCGTATAGGCTCTTGTGCAGTTTGCAAACGAGGTGTTCTTTGCCAGGGACGATGAAGCCGTGTGGCTGCTCCATGTAGATTTCCTCATCCAAGAAGCCATTCAGGAAGGCAGTCTTGACATCCATCAGGTGAATTTCAAAGTCTAGCAATGCTGCGATGGTGAGCAGAAGGCGAAGCACTTCCATTCGAATGACCGGTGCGAAAATCTCATTGTAATCGACTCCATACTGTTGCAGAAAAACTTTGATCACAAGATGAGCTTTGAAGCGGTTGATGTCGCCATCACCATTGTATTTGATCACTCATACCCATCTATTTTGTAAAACCCTTCGACGTTTTGGTCTAGGAACCAACGACCATGTCCTGTTCTTCATCAAAGATTTGAATTCTGACTCCGCTGCAAGTAGCCAATCTGCTGCATGTGGTGAATCCATTGCCTCTTTGTAGATCTTTGGTTCAGGAATATGCCGCACTGCTAATAGCGAATGGGCTTCACGAGCAAGCTGATCAGCTTGGATCCAGCTTTTGTGCGGATCCTCATTGCATCAAGTTATCCCACAGCACATGCTTTGGATTTGGTTGTTGGGTCTCCGTGGGCGGACGAGATGCATCATCGTCCAACCTAGCTTTCTTCACGGGGTGGCCGGCCGCCGCATCTGCTAGGTTTGCAAAGCTAGCGAAGTTTGGTGTCCTCTTGAAAACACGTAGTGTAATCGGAAGAGGTTGTGTACGGATGGTAGGTGGCAGAGCATCATGTTTGATGTTCAGCAGGCGATAACCTCGTTTCATCGTGGGAATGCCGACATACATTGCCTCCGTAGCTCTCGCTTCCCGTTTGTCTCGATGCACTTCATTCTCATGCACATATGCTGCACAACCAAACACTTTGAATGACTCTATGGTGGGTTTGCGATCGCACCACAGCTCGTATGGTGTGCGTCCGTTGATGTTCGTGCTAGGCGTGCGGTTGATCAAGTCACAGGTGTGCATGACACATTCACCCCATAGTAGTTTGGGTAAGTCACCGTCAAGGAGGAAAGCGCGAGCCTTCTCCATGATGGTGCACATGCGGCGCTCGGCGACACCGTTTTGTTGCGGTGTGTAATCATTGGTGAACTGTGCGTGAGTGCCGTATTTCTCATGAATCACGCGCCCTAGTTTCTCATATTCTCTGGAGTTGGCAGAGTGCATCACCTGGACTTCCGGTCATAGCGGTTTTGTTTGAATTCCATGTTCAGGACCTCGGGTCGGCATGTGTTGATTGCAGTTTGTCGGAAGCTCTCATAGCATTGATAGAGATCGTATTTGCTTTTGATCACGTACAGGAACATGAACCGGGAATAGTCATCGATGAAGATGACAAAGTAGCGACATCCGGATAGTGAAGCAACAGGTAAAGGACCATTCATGTCAGAGTAGACTCGTTGCAAAGGACGCGTTGCGCGTTGATGTTTATTTTTGTTAAGGGTGCTCTGTGAGACTTGGCCTTTATGCAAGAGATGCAAATGTAATCGGACGGCGGTCCTACATTCCGGAGTGCCAGCCCTTCCATTGCTTGGGTTTTGGACATGTCCTGTAACAATCTGAAGTTAGGATGACCAAGTCATTTGTGGGCGAGTAGAACAGGATCGTTCTTACCAGTGTCAGCGAGGAGCGCTTCAATCTCCTTGACAGGCTTGGCTTTGAATTGGTACAAGTCCGCCTTCTGGCCAATGTTGGCAGCGATGGAGTATCCTCCTGGGCACATGATGCGGCGTCCTTCCTTCTCCAAGTTGATGCGATAGCCGTGCGGCATTGCATGTAGAACCGAGAATAGGTTGAACTGGATGCCTGGTGCATATAGTACGTCCTTGAGCGTGAGCACTTGGACCTCCCCATGAGTATTGATGACGTGAAGTTCGATCTCGCCAACGCCTTCAATAGGGATTTCCTTCTTGCCACCAACCGTGATAAAGCCTGAGCTTGGACGGATAGCCTTGAACCAGGACTCCTGGAACGCCATGTGGCGGGTGGATCCAGCGTCGACTGTCCATAGTGAATCAGTGCCAACTGCGGCTTCGGCGGTCAGGCTGATCGCTTCATGTTCAGGGACCGTGATTGCAATGATGCCAAACGGATTGTTGCCCCAGTCACGAGTTGGCCCGCCCTTCAGTTGACCAAGCTCATGCGCCAGCTTGCGGATATCTATCGGCTGGCCTAACTTGTCAAACAGACCACCACTGTTATTGTTGTCGTCGTTGTTGCCATTGTTGCCGTTCTTGTGACCATGGTTGTTGTTACGATCCTGGCGGGGTTGATACTTCCGCGGTTGGTTGAATGGACGCTTGCCACGATTATCGTATGGCTGGAAGCGTTGGTGCGGTTTGCCGTATGGCTTCTTCGCATGGTAAGGCGGCTGTGCCGTATGGGCAACCAACGAGAMGTTGGCAGGCAGCACTGYCCCTTCCTTCACCTCGCCATTGTGAAGATCCCTTTGTAGGTTTCGACACAGGCGCATCGGGTGATTCGTGTAACCACAGTACTCACACTGGGCCTTCTGGGGCTTTTTCTTCCCAGGTTCCTCAGCATTGGTGTCAGCTTTCAGAGCTGTTTCACCGCTGGTTTCGGGGCTCTCGGGCGATCGTCGGTGCAATACATACCGGGCCTTTGCCAAGCCATCCCGAACTTTGCCTTGAATGTTGTGCTTGATCTCTTCGTACGGAACGTACTTTCGAGCAGCGCGCCAAATCCGAAGGTCGTCCTTCCACGACTTCGGCATCGCTTGAAACAGGTACAACGACTTCTGGTTGTCGCTCATGACGGAGCTTGTCGCTTCGTCAACGGCTTGCATGGCCTTCTCAAGCTCGAGGAAGAAGAGCGTCACGTCGGTGCCTTCTTCGTACTCCATGTCCATGAGATGCAGCTGGATGAAGTAGGGGTCTCCGTGTGCGTCAGCGCCTTCATTTGTCGCAGATCTCGTAGCACGTGCGCTTGTGCATGACAAGCATGCAGTGCGTTCGATCGAGCGTCTTCACGAGGAAAGCCTTCGCCTTGGCTTCCATGCCCTTGACCACGCGCAACCTCAGCTTGCGGCGCTTGACGCGCTCCTTTCGCAGCTTGGCTTGCTCTTCGCGCTTGGTGTCGGCGAACGACATGATCTTGGGCGGCGAGACGTCCTTCATCTCCGTGTCGCCATCCTTATCGGCGGACTCATTGCCGGCGGAGCTGCCAGAGCCTTCGCTTTCGGCGTCGGGCTTGTCGTCGGTGTCGGCAGAGGCGTTCTCTGCACGACYCGGGTCGAGGTCGTCGTCTTCATCGAAGGTGTCGTCTTCGGGGTCTTCGTCATCTTCGTCGTCCGTCAGCGTGCCGTCCCAGTTCTCGACGGTGACGAGCTTGAGCCGGTCTTTCCCGTCGAGGGCCGTCGTCACACGGGTCCTCCACACGTCGAAGTCGGCGGCGCTGGAGAGCACGGGGAAATGGAAGGTGCGTGTTGGGCTCATAACCTGTGAAAGGTATGATGAAAGAGCGGACGAAGCGGATGACGACGAAGGCGTAGGAGTAGGTAAAAGAGAGAGTGAATTAGAGATCGTTTTAGAATGTGACCTGGACGAGGTCTAATGCTTTAAGTGTTTGTATGTGATAGTTTGTTTAAGATGTACGAGGGAACTCAACGAGTGGTTGAACAAGTTCATCGAGGGAACTCAGTCTACCTCAGACACCAAATACATGTTATACTGCAGGGAATTAACTGTGGTGTGCATTTGCATTCACCTAGATTGCGTTTCCCTTCACATTGGCTCCCGCTCCAGTATTCTATTTGAGCGACTGTTGGGTTCATTTTGAGTCGAGCCACACGATGATGACAGCGGAACGCCCGAAGCGCCAGCGCTCAACTCCCGTGCGATTCGCGCCCGGCGCAGACACCACCGCAGGACGATCCAGTTTAGCGAAGAAGCAGAAGAAGACGCAGCAGGAGCTGGAGATTGCGACAGCCACGGCAGTCGATGAGACCATCGACAGCAACGACGACCTGAGCCAGTCGGAAAAATCATCCTCCAAGAGCACCCATGTGGTGCTTCGAACAGCGGAATCCTGCCGGGGAACCTACCTTTGCATTTCTGGCTCGATATCCTCGACTACGTCGGCTACTTGGACAAGACCGTTCCGTACGGGAGCGCACGCTGGACAGCGGTCCTCACGCCTCGTAGCGCCATGCGGGTGCTGGCCAAGACCATTTGCTCGCTGCGTCGAGTCTGCTGCGCGCTGGCAGAGTATTTCGCACCCAGCAGCCAGCAAGTGTGGCGTCAGCTGGTGATTTGGCACCACAACTTTGATTCGAGCGACAGCGACTTCGAGCGGCGCTTCTCGGCGTGGCTCTATGACGTGACAAACGACCCGGAGCGGCACCCGTTTCCCGACGCAGGTGCAGCCACCAAGTCACTGCATCTGCTGAGCTGGAAGGCTACTGGCGTTGCATTCCGACCGAGTCAATATGGCTTTCTTGAAGACATCCAAACTGGCAAACGCTCAATCGACACGTGGCCAGTCACTGAAGACGCCTTCACGCTGTACAAGGACTTGTTCGAGCTTATCGTCGTCTTCGGCCCGTTATCGGGCAAGATCCACCGCACCAACGAAGAGAACCATCCCGACAGCTCATTCACTGCGGCACCACTGCTCATAAATGCTGAAGACGGCGCAGACGTGGGCTACTGCGTCGGCCACCACTTGGTTCGCGATACTGTTGCGCGCAATCGGCATGGCGAGGTCACCGACCGCCGGCTTTGTGACGTGTGGGACGTCGATCTATTCGACCCGCCAGTCCACCGCAACTACGGCTTCTGGGACATGGTGCAATGTGCCACGAGCGCATCGGACGGAACCAACATGGTGTCGACGGCCTCCGCCCACCTGAGCAAGTCTAGATGCATGCACGGCGTGTCCGCTGCTGCCAGTGAGGACGTCGATGTGCCCGTGTATTACTTGTCATGGCGCAAAGACCACGAGCCGCGACACCGCCAGCATTATCTCGGTCTCGTGGGCTACATAGCCAACGCATGGGACTTCTGCGCAGCATCCACGTCGCCATGTCGGTGTCATGTTGGTTGGCATGATGATGCTCATGATGATGGGGCTGCTGATGATGATGTCCAGCAGCGGTGGCTCGGTTTAGTCGAGAGTCCTGTTTCTGGGTGGATTCTTCCTCCATGTCGTGAACTATGAACCATAACATAGGGGTTTTTTTTCGAACGTGAAGTGGCTCAGTCGGCGACAGGACAGAGCCGTGGCGAGGCACGAATCTTGAGCAGCTCCAGACCCGGCCGGACGCGGCGCGAGAATGGCGACGGAGCACACGCCCCTCGCCCTCGTGGACACCCCAAACACGGCGACCGAGTCCGAAGAACTGTCGGTTAACGGCACCATGTCGCCGCCGACCACGTACCAGCGCATCAGCGTCGTGGTCGATGAGCACGAGAACCGCTCGTCGACGTCCCTGCAGTCGCGCTCGGCGCGTGCGTCGTTCACGTCGACGACCAGCACGGAGCGCAAGTACATGTGCCAGTTCGACCCAGGCATGAAGAACGGCAGGTCCTTGGTGTGTGCTCCATGGTCAAAATTGATGGTGCATTGCCAGATGGCCGGCCACTGATGGGCGTGAGGATCGTGATTGATGGATGGAGTGACAGGTGCTCAAGTTCAATGCCAAGGGCGAGTCCAGCTTCTGTGAAATGAGCCGCTTGGACATGCTCAAGATGGCGCAAGAAGCAGGCGCCGGCGGCAGCGGATCTTCGCCACGTGCTCGCGGACGTCCGTCGCGAGGCAAGCGCGTGGACTCGGGCGATGGAAACTTGGCGACGTATTGCGATGTCCAGGTACGTAGTTGATGGGGTCGTCATCGCTCGAATCCTCCATCATCTGTGGCTGACTTGCTTCTGCTGTTTGATGCAGCGTGTGCATGCCCGTGATATTCGTAAGCTCGACAATGCCTTTGCCGTCTCGAACGAACCGTCCATCGTGTTGAGGCGTCAGGCAATTCTCATCAACGCGGGTTGGTTCTCTCTAGTGTATAGGTTAATGATGCCCTCCAGTGCTGACGTTGTGGTTATGATTCATGTACTACAGATCCATTACGCTCGCTCATCATGCGCGATGCGTGCCTTGTGTTCGTGCCTGACGGCGCGGACAGTTTGCTGCTTATTTTGCGGGAGAAATTCCGAGAGGTAGCACAGCAAGACGCTGCCAGCGAAATGCCCTACGAGTTCAAAGCTCTGGAGGCGCTGCTGGCCACACTCTGTCGGTATTTCGAATCCGATTACGATAAGACAGCGCCGATCATTGCAACGACGCTGGATCGACTGATTCATGGGAAAATCTCTGCCGGCGAGTTGGAAACTCTGCGCGTGTTCAAGAACACAATGGACGAGTTCGAGTCCCAAGTGGACGGAATTCGCCGCATGTTGATGGAAATTCTCGAAAACGAAGAAGACCTGCGAATGCTGTACTTGTCCAAGTTACACGCAGAGCCGTCGCTTCTGCACGACATCTACAGCTTTGATTCTGAAGAAGCTGAGGCGTTGATCGAGAACTACCTGCAAGATATTTTTTCGACACGCACAAAGGCCACGTTGATGCAGCACCGCATCCAAAACACAGAAAGCTTGGTGATGCTCAAGTTGGATTCGATGCGAAATTATTTACTGGGCGTTGACTTGGTATTCTCGCTCGTGGCCATCAGCTTGTCGATCGGCACGTACATCACGGGCGCCTTTGGCATGAACTTGGACTCGCACTTACAGACTCGACCAGGCTGGTTTTGGGGCGTTGTCGCTACAACGTTGATCATCTTCTTCGTTATCACGTGCACTGGTATTGCGTTCTTCAAACGACAAGGCGTACTGCTCTGACCCAAGCACAACAATCTATCTAGAAAACAGGGCAAGAAGCAAGTAGTAGTGGTTGATGTAGGAAGATATGTTATTCAATTTAGTCTTGTTCGACGGTAATGCAAGTACTCAATGACTTCAATAGCTACTATGACGGCAACGCCATACGCCTTGTGGTGATATCCAGCGGATATCGCCCATTTCGGAGAGGATCTCGCTGCGTGCATGCTACTGGAAACGTTGCTGCCTTGGCACTGTCCTCGCAGAAAGGCGTTCCAGCCGCAAACACCTGTGTTTGGCTGCGGAAGGCGTCCGTCAACATCCATGCCGGCAGTTCCGTCACGCCAGTGTCTTCAAACGACAAGATGCGCAAGCGACTGAGGTCTCCGATAGCGCCAGCGTCGGGCCAGGCGGTGAAGTTGCTGTTTCCTGAGACGGCGAAAGACAGGAACGCGTACGGATACGACTTGAAGGACGGCATTGGTGCCTCAAGGTGGTTACCGATGAGCGACAACGTGTCGACTTCGAGCTGAAGCAGAGCTGGTGGGAATTCGTGAAACTCGCAATACTCGAGGAAGACAACCGACCGGGCACTCCAGTGTAGGTGCAGATCACTTGGTAGACTTGACAGGTTGGACTTGGAGATTTGGATGTCCTGGAGCGTCGCAGGCAAGGGCTCCAACAAGCCAGGTGGCAATCCAGTCATGTTGACGCGCACGATCAAGATGCAGGACAGCTCCTTGTGCACTGCGTTCGTCAAGGCAGCTTCGCGCTCCCACGACACGACAGTCGAGTTGTAAACCAGCAGACGCAGTAAGTTGGTGAAGCGTTGAATCTCTGGAGGCATCACCAATGCGGGGCAATGAGAGATAACGAGCGCTGCAAGACTGTTGGAATCCAGTCCCAGCAGGTCTTCACCACGCACGGTATCGACCTGGCCCATCGTGTAGCAATTGAATTCGAACGAAGAACAGGCGAATCTGGTGGCAAACCACGGTCGTAGTGGCTGCTGGCACGCCCCAACGTGATCCTGCTGCGCCATCGTCGCCGCGCGGACGTGGATAACGAGAATAACGATTCCCCAAATGATGAATATACCTTGCAGCAGTCGGCGCATCTTGGAGATCCCTACCTTTGATTGAGGTGGCTCCGCAGTCGATTTGGTGTACATTTCCTGGGCTTTCGTGTCGTCCGAGCCTGCCATCGAGAACGACGGTTGCTTTGCAATCAAGCGCTTGATGGCCTTGAGCTCCTTGAGGAGGCCGTGCTGTGGAATGAGCTTCGAGATAAAGTCGATCGCTGACATGGCGAACACCATGCGGTTCTCACGGATCATGTTGACGAAAAACTGCGGATCGATCATGTCGTCGAGCTTGAACTGGTAGAGCTGGTTGTTGAAGGACTGCCAGAAGGGCACGAAAATGACGAGCGGAATGAGCATGTTAAGACCGGCGTCGAGCACAAAGTCGGTAGTGAGACAGAGCACGCGCAGCGCTTCAGGTGATCTATGAAGCACATGCTGTAGCAGCGGCGTGGACCAGCAGTTGGCGACCATCAGCACCAGGAACATGTTGTTGATCCAGGGCTGCGCGATGAGCTGACTGCAGTTGTACATCTGCAGCGTCTGCGAAGCCGCTTCCAGCAGTTCCCGAACAGCGTAGACGTCGTAGAGGCGTTCGTTCTCGACACCCAGCAGACCGTGTCGACGGTCAAACACGCGCGTCTTCCACATCTTAAGCGTTCGTACCACGCGACGCCATGGTGACGCTGTCGATGGCGATTTTGCGACCACACCCGTGGTTGACGACGAATCCTCCGTGCGACCAGCGCTTGTCACCGATGCAGGGACGTGCAGCTCAGCTGGATGCAATCTACTTGGGTCCGGGGCAGCCTCAAATGCCCACTCGCCCATTCGAATCGACTCACGGACCATCTTCGCCATCTCAAGGACGTGGCCGATCCCGATCAGCGTGAAGCCAAACCCGACCACACGCAGACGGAAGCCCAGCGAAGAGTGCAACAACTTGTTGTAATACGTCAGCAGCGGGTGGCACATGAAGTAGTAGAGGCCCGTGAGGCCAAAGAGGAAGCTCGCGCATATGCTATGCGCCATGAACGCGGCCATCCAGCACCCCGCGAACGTGCGGCTGCTGACGTACAGCGTCGCGTCGCTCTTGTTCGCCATGTCGTCGTGACCACGTCTTGGCTTGTTCCGGTTGAGCCGAACAAGCGCCTGCGGGTCGCATTCTCCGTGACTGGGGACGGGCCAAGTGCGCCAAATCAAGCAGGAAACGGATTCTTGCCAGCCAGCCTCGAGTTTCGCAGCAGGCCGAGTCAACGTCCCCGCATCATGGCTCACCACATAAGCCACACAGCTTTTGCTTTTTATTTCCTCACGCTGTTTTCGGCTTGCGGTTGCTGCTGTTCGCGACCTCTCATCGGCTGCGAGTGGTTGCTTGGTATGCTGCGTTGTTGGCTCGGAATGGTGGGGGCCGCAGGTGCGCGTCCATGACCAACACGCGCATACGTGAGCACCCACGCCGTCGTGGACTGCTGCCTCGATTGGCCACGCTACCCATCAAGCCACCTCAATCCAAGGTCAACACGACCGGTGCCACCAACTCGGGGTTCAACCAGCGGCATCTCATCAGCGCGATCGACTCGCTCGGCCAGGAAGGTACCGACGCGTGGCGTCAGCGTCGAGCGTGGGCGCACCTGCTTGACTTCATGTTGCGACTGGATCGCCACGACGATCCACATCGCCTGGATCTGGAACTATGCATTCAGGCGCGCGTGCTCGTTCGCCTCAAGCACTACGTTGCGAAACGCAAATTCGCGGGCCTCAGCGGGTGCTGCGATCACGACTGTGTGCTCAACGTCGTGTTGCTTGCGCTTACATGCGTGCTGTTCTACGTTGCGAGGGAACCGGGCATGGCTGTCGCATTCATCCAGGAAGGCCTTCACCGATTTCTCATCGAGCGAGCACAGCAAGGCATGTTGCTGACGGAGCAAGAGCAAACCCTCGCATCCATCAGCGACCTTAGTGGCCTAGCACACGCAGCACGCGTGCCGACAGCGCTGGGGCACCGACTGCAGTCACAGGACGTCGGGCTCGTGCTCGATCCGTTTGATTGGAGCTATCGGTCACTGGCGGTGGCGCTGCGAGAAGACGGAGAGCACGAGTTTGTGCTACCCATCGGAACTCGTTCGTTGATTCATGTCTTGCGTGGTGATCGTATTCCTGCTAACGAAGTCGACGCGTTCGAAATGGCGCAGCCCGCCACGTCGGTGTCACCAACGGCAGCCGAGAGCCCGCGAGGTCGACAGCGCCCGTCTATCTTCGCGTTTGCCTCAACGGAGCGACTGACGCCAGATCAAACCAACGAGCTCTGTCAGCGTGTCCAGGACGGCATCGATCAACGTCGCACTACCGCTCACACTGTGGCAGCCGACGCGCACTCGCAGCTGCATTATGCCGTGCGGGCCCTTGCATTACTCAGTCGACATCTCCACAAACCGCTGGTGGAACGCCGGCGCTTCATCGAAGCTCGACTCGTTCCTGCCCTTTGTAACATGCTGCTCCCGTTCGCATTAGGCGTTTGGGCAGCGGCAGCTGATGGCGCTAACAACGAGCGAGGGGAGCAGCAACATCGCGACGACGAATTATTGGCTGCGATCGCAGCGATCGCGCTCACCGAGTTCTCACTGGATGAGGTGTCCCAAGCGTGTCGTGGTGTGCCGCCACAGCTCCGCACGCTAGCAGAATTCATCGTTCAGCAGCACCAAGCCAGCAAACGCTATGAATTGCCACCCGACACAGGCAGCGAAGGCCCAGGCGTGATCAATGACCCAACTTTATCGCTAGAAGCGCGATTGCACCGAGCTCAGGCTGAGGCGAAACGTGAGTCGCAGCTGCAGCTTCGAGCTAATCAAGCTCGACTTGCGCACGAGCACCAAGTGGCACGAAGCGAGCGTCGCCATCAACTGCGGCACCAGTGCCACGCGATTGAAGAACTGCGTAGCCACCTGCTCGACAGCTTGCACGTCATGCGAACCGGTCGCAGACACCCAGTGGCAAACCAGCGCTTCATGGACTGGATCGAGTCATTCACGACAATCGAAAAGCAAGAAGCTGAGCGGCAGTATCGCGAACAGCTGCACCAGGAACACCTGCAGCGACTGCAACAAGAGCAAGCAAAGATGCGACGACGCGAGCGAGAAGAACGTGAACTGATGCGAGCACAGGACCACGACGTTCGCCTGATGCGAGAGCTCCAGTTTGAAGCCGACAGTCGCCAACAGCGCATGCAGGTGCAGAAAGAGCTGCAGAAGTTGCAGGAAGACGAAGAAGAGCGACAGCTCAAAGTACTGGAACAGCGCATTCGGTCCCATGAGGAAGACCAGCGACGGATGGCATGGATTCGACAACGGAAGCGCGAAGCCAAAGAGTTGGAATTCATGGCCCGTGAGGACACATTCTACGTTGACAAGATCGCACGGCTCAAGGAGGAACAACGCACTCGTGAGCAACTAGCGAAGAAGGCAAACGTCATAGACGAGCAGCAGCAGAAGATCGACCGCATGCGCCGCCTGGACCACGAGACGAAGGCTCAAGCAAAAGAGCTAGAGCGGATGCGGCACGAGGATTTTGAAGGTCGTCAGTGGCGCATGATGGACATGCAGCAGCGGCAACAGCGCACCCAGAACGAATACAGAAATCGCAAGGCAATGGAAGCAGCTGAGAAGGAATCGCGTGCGCACTGGGAGTTGTGGCGGCAGCAGGAGGAACGGCTGCAGCAGGAGGTGCTCAAGCAGCAGCGAATCGAAGCCCGACTTAAGCGCAAGCAACAAGAGCGCGAGCAACGCGCACGGGAGCAGCTAGCCAACTCACCGTGGCTGGAGTGCGTCGACGGTAATGGAGACACGTACTTCTACAATCAAGCAACTGGCTCATCGCAGTGGGAGCACCCGTTTCTCTAACTTGCCGAGAAGCACCGTTCATTTACCAAACCCAGCAGCTGCACGGAATGGGTGCGGATCTCTACTACCAACGTGCCGCAATGCAGTCCTGTTGATCGATATGGACGCAGTGCATTCACTCGATTCGGTCTTGCCTAGCCTTCAGGTATACGACTAGTATCGGGACAACGCATTGGCCATTGATACCAGTGTATTTCCCGCCTAGGTATTCGAAGGTGGTCGCCAAAAGGAGAAGAAGGCCCCAGAATCGAAGGAGTTTATTACGCGAGGTCAATAGATTGGCGTGGCCAAGGGAAGCTGTGTCGTACAAAAGCACAAACGGTGTTCGAGATCAGATTAACCCAAGCATCATCTCGCAATTGCGATTGCTCACGCTACGTGATTCTCGCATTGTCTCACTTGAGCGCGTCAATCCTGGCTCCCACGTTGAGCAGCCAGCTTGTCGCTGGTGTCTGGCACCTGTGCCACGTATTTCGCCAGCGATTGTGGCTCCATCTCCCATTTTTCTTCCGACGACGTATTTCTTCAATCTGTCAACAGGCGAGACATGGCATGGTCAGAGCTTGTTCACGTCGGATGATGACCCCGCACGCTTATTCACACCATAGAAAGTAAATGGGATCCGACGGTGAGGGCGAACCTGCTGTATGTGCATGTGATCACTTGCTATAATTGAGGAATATTATCGATATGAGCATCCCCATCCAGTATGCATGAATGCTGCCTGACGACCGCATGCGTGTGTATGTGTGTGTGTGTGTGTGTGTGTGCAAACCAGGATGCGGCACGTCATGGTAGCACTGCAATTGAGCATTGCCATCGACGATTGTAGTTATGTCCGTCTTCGGAAGTTCTTCTCCACTCACCACTTCATTACGTGCACACTGGTGGCTCGTTGCGCCATGTATCCCCAGCAAGAGTTCACCCATGAAGACCACGTGTCATTCTACGACTTGGTTTCTTCCTCGTGGTCATCTCCGTGTCTTCGTTCCATGTACAGCAGCACTCGGACAGGCAGTTGCTCCGATGCAATGGATCGAACCGGAAACAAATCGTTCAGCTCCTCGCCGTCCATGACCGAGCTCCAGTGCGAGTCTGCGAGCACCCACGAGTTGGCCAGATGGCGTTGATCCACCGCCGTGCCCGGCCGTGGCGCGCCTTCAACCGTGTGGGCGAGAATGCGGAACGACTGCGCTGCTGGCTCGGGCTCACCAGAGGTGCCCTTGGCGCGTGCGAACGGCGCCGCCGCGAGCGCAACCAACGCGGCGCGGAACTCGTCTTCCAAATGGCTCAGAGGCAGCGGCTCGTCCGTGTGCGTGGCGTCGTGCACCCACGCGGTCTCGATCACGAGCGAGTCGATGGGATGGCCGAGCGCCGACAGCACAGGCACGTGCAGCTTATCCAGCTCGCCACGGAGCAGCCAGTCGCGACATCCGACCAGCATCGTGTGGATGTAATCGCACAGCTGCGGGTGGCGACACATGTGCACGGGCAGCTCGTAGATCGTGCGCAGCTCGAACGCCTCTGCAGCATCGACACAGAATCAGCAGGTGGCGACGCATGGCGGAACGAGGACACGATGACCACCGACCTGACGGATACACATTCCACGCAAAGCTAAAGCACGCACACACACACACACATAGTACACGGTGAGTTCCTGTGCACGCACACACGCAGTGTTGGCTGGTGCGGTGACTCACAGGTATTCATGCAGCGCCGCCTCCACGAACTCGAGCACCAAGTCCACCACCAGCTCCTTGTCGTTCTGCTTGGGCTTGCTCGTTCCCATTGATACAATATATTTTGTCAAACCTCTCTCTCATAAATTTACTGGATGATCTGTACTGTACAGTGGTAGAATATACTTAGTTCCGATGTGGATTTGCGCAGTACAGTCTGTACAGTACAGTACTGTACCTGTACAGCAAAATATACTAATCAGTAGAATATACTTCGTTTCGATGTGGATTTGTATGTACTGTACTGTACTGTACTGTACCGTACCCGGCCAGTAGAATTTTCTGCGCAAATCCACATCAGAACTAAATATATTCTACCTACTGCAGAAATCCATCGGGGCTAAGTATATTAGACCCCTCCTGCATGAGCGGAGGGGGAGCGCAGTCTCACTGTCCCCCACGCAGGAAGTCAGAGCAAGTGTTCTTCAAGGACGATGGGCAGCCGCCCAATTATTGTCCAATGAGCAGTCCGCTTCACGCCGTCACAGATGATACGCATCCGCTCAAAGTTGCGCAGCACCCACGGCAAAGCAGCATCCGGTGGTCCAGTAGCTTAAATCAGTACTTAATGAAAAAATAGATTATTGCGTATTGAGTTGAGAAAAATAAGGGGAGATGGAAGTTGCGCTGAAAAGCACGTGCACAGTGTCGAGGATAGGCTCTGCCCACGTTATTACCACCTCCAACAACGCATTAGTTGTGTACACCACATAACTACTTGTCAGATTAAATATCTGTGGATGAATGGATGAGAGGAAATCTCCAGATCCCTTTAAAACGACAATTCAATCTTACTTCTTGTTTTGACACGTCAAGGAACATCTTCATCTTCTTCCCTTCTTCTTCTTCCAGCAGAATGAGCCCAAGCCAAGCCTTTAGCGATGACTTCCCACGGCTGACGGGAGCCACCAACTTCGACGTTTGGAAGGCCCGCGTATGCGCTGCCCTCGACGGCAAGCACCTCCTCGGCTTCGTCACGAAGAAGAACTACGATGGCATGACCTCCGACGAAGACAGCGAGTCAAGCGACGCAGGGGACATGTCGGAMGACGAAGCCCAGCCCAAGGCGGCTGAAGACGAGGACGCTGAGGCGAACTCGAATGCCGAGAGCGACGATGAGCTCAATCCGTACTCGGATTCCGACACGCCTACCGAYGCGACGAAGACTAAGACGATGAAAAGCAGTGATCTTCCTGCAATCCGTCCGTTTAGCCGTGAGATC